>PISX010009850.1:0-55548 GCA_004024625.1 Mellivora capensis | reverse complement strand
GAATCAAAACCATCATGAGATATCACCTCATACCAGTCAGAATGGCTAAAATTAACAAGTCAGGAAATGACAGATGCTGGCGAGGATGCAGAGAAAGGGGAACCCTCCTACACTGTTGGTGGGAATGCTAGCTGGTGCAGGCACTCTGGAAAACAGCATGGAGATTCCTCAAAAAGTTGAAAATAGAACTACCCTATGGCCCAGCAATTGCACTACTGGGTATTTACCCTAAAGATACAAACGTTGTGATCTGAAGGGGCACGTGCACCCGTATGTTTATAGCATCAATGTATACAATAGCCAAACTATTGAAAGAACCTAGATGTCCATCAACAGATGAATGGATAAAGACGATGTGGTATATATACACAATGGAATACTATGCAGCCATCAAAAGTAATGAAATCTTGCCATTTGCAATGACGTGGATGGAACTAGAGGGTATCATGCTTAGTGAAATAAGTCAACCAGAGAAAGACAACTATCATATGATCTCCCTGATATGAGGAAGCGGAGATGCAACATGGGGGTTTGGAGGGGTAGGAAAGAAGAAAAGAAACAAGATGGGATTGAAAGGGAGACAAACCATAAGGGACTCTTAATCTCACAAAACACACTGAGGGGTGCTGGGGGAAGGGGGGTCAGGTAATGGACACTGGGGAGGGTGTGTGCTATGGTTAGTGCTATGAAGTGTGTAAACCTGGCGATTCACAGACATGTACCCCTGGGGATAAAAATACTTTATATGTTTATAAAAAATAAAAATAAATTAAAAAAATGGAAGGGGAGACTAATCACCTCCCATTAGCCAGGGATACCCAGAGGGGGGTGTCCAACCTGTTTGAATCTGAAGAGTGCCTGACTGTGTGAATCTGTCTGTATGGCTCCACTGCTTCGGCTACGGAATCTGACTGGGTTGCACCCTGAGTCTCATGGGGCTTCATATGGCATAAGGGTCATCTACTCCACGGAGTAGCCTGGTCCAGGGTTTTTTTTTTTTTTTTAAGACTTTATTTATTTATTTGTCAGAGAGACAGAGAGAGCGAGAGAGCGAGCACAGGCAGACAGAGTGGCAGGCAGAGGCAGAGGGAGAAGCAGACTCCCTGCCGAGCAAGGAGCCTGATGTGGGACTGGATTCCAGGACGCTGGGATCATGACCTGAGCGGAAGGCAGCCGCTTAATCAACTGAGCCACTCAGGCGTCCCTGGTCCAGGGTTTATATGGACAGACCTTAGCTAAGACACTCCTAGGTTCCTGAGAGGGATGCAAGCAGGACAGCATCTGAAAGATCCCCCTCCCTTTGTCTGCGACATCATTCACAATGGGAGGAAAACCCAGAAAACTCATATCTTAAGACTGCAAGCTTAAAAAAAGGAAAGACACTGGTATAAAAAAGCTGTTTTTCTCCCTGTTTAAAAGGGCAAAGTTTTCTTAGGTTAATTGAAATGTAAATGGTTTTCTCTTTGCCTGCCCAGAGTTGTAAATGAGATCTCTGACTCATAAGTTTTTTTTCTTAATATGCTAAGTTACCCAGGGAGTACTGCTAAACCAATGATAAACCTTGGGTTACATTTTATAACTACTCTAGAGGTCCTATACATTTCCTAGAGTTTAATGCTTTAATAAGGGTCATCACTTGATATTTAACCATATCTATTCTGAATTTTTGTCATTTGTAATTGTTTTAATTCTCTTGTAAGGTAAATTCCGCCTTAAAAGAAATTCATATGGGAAGACTTTCAGGACAAATTTCCAGAAGTAAAAATTTCCAGAAGTAAAAGCTGCATTCGGACTAAACCAGAATTAGTAACATGGGACTAGATGAACTGAAAGGTTGTAATGTTGTGTCTCTTAATGTTTTAAACATTACTGGTTCTGTAATGTTTGCTCCTCTTGACTAGGGAAATTTTTCTTAAGTTATCTGTAACTTACAGAGATGTAAAAGTACTCATTTGTAAACAAATCAAGGCATTCACCTTTTCTCTCTATCTGAACCCTCTGAAACCAAAAGGGCTCAATAAGTATTATTTCTTCCTTGGCAATCAGTCATTTGCATAAGTTCAATAAGAATCTGTTCTCCTTGTAACAGGACACCATTGGAAACTGGTTATCTTACCAAGGCTTTGACTGGAATGTCATATTTGAAAAGAGCCAGGTATGACCATACAGCTCAAAGGAACTAAGGTTGACTTTATAAAACCTGGAGCCATAAAGCCCTTTGGAACTGTTGGCCTGATACCTTGCTTACAGAGTTCCCAGCAGCCTCACCAGGTGAGTAAAGAATGCCACTCCCTGGTAGGAGGAGGAGCCTCAGGATACTTTGGGTACCTCAGGGAGAGAAATTTGCCCAAGTCGACAGGTATTGCAGGCATGTCTGATGGCAACTACATGGCTTAGCTTCTGGCCCAGAGAGGCTACTAAAAGTTCAATCTAGAGATTCCTTATAAAAAGTTCCAGCAAAGCATATTCTAAAAGATCTATATGATTACTTACTGTTCTTGCTGAGCTTATGTAAATAATTAGGCCAAGTTTGTTAAAAGTGGACTTGTTTTTCAAATGAATTAGTCCTGACTTGGCTATCTCTGGAAATGAGGGTTATTTTAGAGAAAAAATTATGTTTTAATAATATGCCTTTATGGATGTTAAATTCTAGATTAAATTGTTATTAAATGTTTGTTTAGGGGTACCTGGGTGGCTCAGTGGGTTAAAGCCTCTGCCTTCAGCTCAGGTCATTATCTCAAGGTCCTGGGATTGAGTCCTGCATTGGGCTCTCTGCTAGGCAGGGAGCCTGGTTCCTCCTCTCTCTCTCTCTCTGCCTGCCTCTCTGCCTACTTGTGATCTCTCTCTGTCAAGTAAATAAAATATTAAAAAAAGTGTTTGTTTACCTAAACTAGAGAGCTTAAGGTAAACTTCAGAGAAGTTGTATGATAACTTGTGTAAATGATCTTGCCTTTGCCAGTCAGTCATCCCTAGACAAACAGCCTTAATGAGTGCTCCAGCATTGGCCATCCCAGACATTACCAAGCCCTTCCACTTGTATGTAGATGAAAAGACAGGGATGACTGAAAGCGTTTTGACTCAGACTCTGAGGCCTTGGCAAAGGCCAATAACCTATCTTAGAAAAAAAAAAAAAAACTAGATCTAGTAGCAGCTGGGTTCCCCCTTGCCTCCGCATAATTGCTGCCATGGCCCTCCTGGTCAAGGATGCAGGTATATTTGCAGAAATGGACTAAATTAGACTATAAAGGGATTGGGCTAAGACTAGAACAGGAAAGTTAATTCTTCCTTAAAGACTAGGAAGAAAATTAGTAAGCCAAATACATCAGGGCACTCATTTGGGGACACGCAAGCTTAAAGAGCTTATGGGCAAGCAGTTTCAGGTTTCTAAATTAGGGCATATGGCTCAAGATATGGTTGATAGATGTACTCAATGTCAGGTGGTAAATGCGGGAAGAACTAAAATGGGAAGATGGGAAAGAGATAGAGGTTTGGGTTACCTCTTGCTTTCGAGTCAGACAATGACCCTGCATTTGTGAGTTCAGTCTCAGAGGTATTGGCCAAAGCCATAGGCACTAATTGGAAACTACATTGTGCCTACCAGCCCTGGAGGCCCCAGAGCTTGGGCCAAGTAAAAAAAAAAAAATGAATCGGACTCTTAAAGAGACCTTGACAAAGTTAATTCTGGAGACTGGCGGTGGGTGGGTAGATCTTCCCTTTGCCCTCCTCAGGGTGCGATGTACACCCTACTTAAATAAGGTGACTCCATTTGAAATAATGTTTGGGAGACCCCCCCTTCTCTGCCCTTGATTACAAGAGGGTGCTATAGCAGAAATGAGTGATCAGTCTGTACTCCAGTCACTGCAGGCATTACAGTCTGTCTTAAAAGAGCCCATACAGGAATTCAGACTGCCCACACTGGGACGGAGACAGAGATGGAGCCTGGCTGGAAGGGACCATTAACTGTCATCCTGACCACCCCCACAGCAATAAAAGTAGAAGGCATCAGGGCCTGGATTCACGCGGGTCAAGTCAAAGGAGCCGAGGATGAGAATGCCCCCAGAGGTGGATGCCACTGCCGATGGACCCAGCTGATCGTGGACTAAAACTAACACTCAAAAAACAATGAGTTCATTAAATTCATTGTTGCCACTGTTGTTAAGATATAGGTGGGAGGTATAAGCCATTGCAAAATAACAAAGGGGGGACTTGACATACTGTTTCTGGGTAAATCACACTGAAGTCATTAAGGCAGTCTAGCAGCCATTAAAAGGGGGGTATAGAACTGGCTGAAAAGTCAAAGATTTGACTAATCTCCAAAGAAAAGTGGGGAATATAAGGACCTATTTTATATTTTTATATTTTAGCCAGAGGCTTCCATTGAGATTAAACAATAACTTTGTTGTTTAACCCTTAAACTGTCTCTGCTCCCCTTCCCCCAGGGGACTTACTTAAAAACAAGTCCCGGAAACCAGCCTCAGGTAACAAAGCACAGATACAACGATGGGTCAGGACAGGTGGAGACATCCGATCAGTGGAGGGTTGCATACTGTCTCCCTAGCTACCAAGGAGTATGGGCCCTGCCCTTTTGGGAGCCTTTTGGGCGCCAATATTAACCAAGGTAAAATTGTAATTCAATCAGCCACCTGTGTGTGGCCAGGCCCAACCACATGGCCTTTGCCCTTAAAAGCCAGTCTGTAAAGGAGAGCAGGGTCGTCCTCTCTGTAAGGGGTGGCCCCGACCAGTCTGTTTGATGGTCGGTCTGATTCTTGATGCTTGACATGAAATAAAGCTTTGCTTGACCTTTGCTTTGTATCAGTCTTGCTCCTTTAATCACGGACCCATTTTGGGGGCATAACACTATCTTGTTTTGTTTTGTTTTTTATTCTAACTGGTTTAAGGAGGTATTTCACTGTGCTTTTGATTTCTATTTCCATGATGGCTAATGATATTGAACATTTTTTCATGCGACTTTTGGCCACTTGGATGTCTTCTTTGGAGAAATGTCTGTTCATGTCTTCTGTCCATTATCCAACTAGATTATTTGTTTTTGGGTGTTAAGTTTGGTAAGTTCTTTAAAGCGCTTAGATACCAGCCCTTTATCTGTAATGTCATTTGCAAATATTTTCTCCCATTCTGTGGGTTGCCTCTTGGTTTTGTTGACTGTTTCCTTTGCTATGTAGAAGATTTTAATCTTGATGAGGCCCTGATAGTTCAGTTTTTATTTTGTTTCCCTTGCCTTTAGAGATGTGTTGAAAGAAGTTGGTCTGGTCAATGTCAAAGAAGTTATTGCCTATGTTCTCCTCCAGGATTTTGATGGAGTCCTGTCTCACATTGAGGTTTCCTTCATTTTGAATTTATCTTTGCATAAGGTATAAGATAATGGTCCAGTTTCATTCTTCTGCATGCAGCTGCCCAGTTTTCCTAGGACCATTTATTGAGGAGACTGTCTTTTCTCCATTGGATATTCTTTCCTGATTTGTCAAATATTAGTTGACCAAAGAGTTGTATGTCCATTTCTGGGGTCTTCATTCTGTTCCATTGGTCTATGTGTCTGTTTTTGTGCCAATAACATGCTGTCTTGGTGATCACAGCCTTGCAATGTAGCTTGAAGTCAAGCATTGTGATGGCCACAGCTTCTGTTCTCTTTTTCAACAGTTCCCTGGAAATTCAGGGTCTTCTTGGGTTCCATACAAAATGTCAATGTGAAAAATGTTGATGATATTTTGATAGGGATTGCATTGAAAATACAGATTGTTCTGGGCAGCATAGACATTTTAATGATGTTTATTATTCCAATCCATGAGCATGGAATGTTTTTCCATCTCTTTGTGTCTTCCTCAATTTCATTCATAAGTGTTCTTTTTTTTAAGGTTTTATTTATTTATTTGACAGAGAGAGATCACAAGTAGTCAGGGAGGCAGGCAGAGAGAGGAGGAAGCAGGCACTCTCTCTCTCTCTTTCTCTCTCTCTCTCTCTCTTTTGTGTGTGTGTGTGTGTGTGTGTGTGATGCTCAAATATTTAATTTAGTCAACTCTGGGCAGTCATGAACATTTCCCTACACCCAGGGGCTCCAAAACATGGGTGCCACATAGCACACAGAGCCCTCTGTCCCTCTGTGGTGAGTGAAGAGAAATGGCTAAGACAACCATGGCTGACTATGTTCTAAGTTCTAAGCTCGGAGGAAAGAGCTCTCACCTGGGCCACCTGCCCAGGGTCTGGTGAGGCTGGCTGGTCCACCCAGGGACGATGCCCAGCAGAGGTTCTAGAGCTTTCTGAAGATGGAGACACCACAGCACCATGTCCAGCAGGGAGCCCGGCCACTCTCCTGGATGGGGTGGAGGGGTTGGAAGGGGTGGGAACAGCATCACCACCACGTCCCCGACCAGCCCCCCACCCTCTGGCATCAGGCACAGTCCCTGTGCTCCCACAGTGGAAGTCAGGCCTGGGATCATGACCTGAGCCGAAGGCAGAGGCTTTAACCCACTGAGCCACGCAGGCGCCCCCATTCATAAGTGTTCTCTAGTATCTAGTGTATAGATCATTTACCTCTTTGGTTAGGTTTATTCCTAGATATTTTAGGGTTTTGGAGCTATTGTAAAAGGAATCAACTCTCTAATTTCTCTATCTACAGTTTCATTGTTGGTGTATAAGAAATCAACTGATCTGTGCGTTGATTTTGTATCCTGCCACATTACTGAATAGCTGTATGAGTCTAGTAGTTTTGGGGTGAATTCTTTTGAGTTTTTTACATAAAATATCATGTCATCTGTGAATAGAGAGAGTTTGATTTATTCTTTGCCAGTTTGAATGCCTTTTATTTCTTTTTGTTGTCTGATTGCTGTTGCTAGGACTTCCAGTACCATGTTCAACAATGATGGTGAGAGTGGGCATCCCTGTCGTGTTCCTGACCTTAAGGGAAAAACTCTCAGTTTTTCCCCAATAAGAATGATATTCGCTGTGGGCTTTTCATAGGTGGCTTTTATGATATTGAGGTATGCATCCTCTATCCCTACACTGAAGAGTTTTAATCACGAAAGGATGCTGTGTATTTTTCTGCATCTATGGAGAAGATCATATAGTTATTGTCCTTTCTTTTATTTGTGTAGTGTATCACATTGATTGATTTGCAGATGTTGAACCAACCTTGCAGCCCAAGAAGAAATCCCATTTGGTCATGGTGAATAATCCTTATGAATAGGTATTCATTCTTCTTTAAAAGTTTGTTAGAATTCCCCTGGGAAGCCATCTGGCCATGGGCTCTTGTTTGTTGGGAGATTTTTGGTTACTACTTCAATTTCCTTGCTGGTTATGGGTCTGCTCAAGTTTTCTATTTCATCCTGGTTCGGTTTTGGTAGTTTATAAGTTCCAGCAATGCATCCATTTCTTCCAGATTTCCTAATTTGTTAGCATATAGTTGCTCATAATATGTTCTTGTATTTTTTTTATTTCTTTTGTGTTGGTGGTGATCTCTCCTCTTTTATTCATGATTTTATTTATTTTGGTATATATTTTTTATTTGTTCTTTGATTTCCTTGTTGACACATTCATCACTTAGTATCATGTTGTTCAACCTCTGTGTATTTGTGTTCTTTCCAGATTTTTTTTTTTCTTGTGGGTGACTTCTATTTTTAAAGTGTTGTCAGAGAATTTACTTGGTATGATCTCAGTCTTTTTGTGTTTTTTTGAGATCTGTTTTGTTCTCCTGAATAAAGAGAACAAACATGAGAATATCCAGTTTTCACTTGAAAAGGATGTGTATTCTGATAGAATGTTCTGCATATCCCTATTAAGTCCATCTTGTCCAATGTGTCTTTCAAAGCCATTTTTTCCTTGTTCATATTCTGTTTAGAAAATCTGTCCATTGATAGAAGTGGGGTGATAAAGTCCCCTACTATTATTGTACTATTTATAAATTAGTTTCTTTATCCTTGTAACTGTTTTATATATTTGGGTCCTCCCAGGTTGTGTGCATATTTAATTACAACTATTAAATATTCTTGTTGGATTGTCCCCTTTATTATAATATAGTGTCCTTCTTTGTCTCTGTTACAGTTTTGGTTTAATGTCTAGTTTGTCTGATATTAGTGTTGTCACTGTGCTTTCTTTTGCCATCCATTTGTGTGATGACTGTTTCTCCATCCCCTCTCTTTCGGTCTTCAGATATCTTTAGATCTAAAATATATGCAACATATGTGCAGTTCACATTGTTTTTTCATACTTATTGACACCCAAGTCTTTTTATTGGATCATTTAGTCTATGTACTTCCAAAGTTATTATTGATAGATTTGTATTTAGTACTATCTTATTACTTGTTTTTTCATTGTTTCTAGAGATTGCTCTGATCCTTTCTTGTCCTTGTCACTTCATTTCTCTCCTTTGCACTCAAAGAGTCCACTTTAATATTTCTTTGTTTTTAAGATTTTATTCATTAATTTGAGAGAGAGAGAGAGACAGACAGACAGAGTGAACACAAGCAGGGGGAGATGCAGAAGCAGACTCCCCAGTGAGCTGGGAGCCCAACATGGGGCTTGATCCCAGGACCTGGAGATCATGACCTGAGCCAAAGTTCAGAAGCCCAACCATCTGAGTCACCTAGGTGTCCTCTCCTTTAATACTTTTTGTAAGGTTGGTTTAATGGTCACAAACTCCTTTATGTTTTGTTTGTCTAAGAAACTATTTATCTGTCTTACTGTTCTGAATGAAAGGCATGATGGAAAGAGTATTCTTCAGTGAAGATTTGTCCCATTTATCCCTTTGAATATATCATGCCACTTCCCTCTGGTTTGCAAAGTTTCTTTTGAAAAATCTCCAGCCACATCTATGGGATTTCCCTTGTAAGATAGGGATTTCTTTTGTGTTACTTCTTTTAAGATATTTTTCTTTATTGCTACGTATTTCAAGTTTTTATTACAATATGTCTTGGTGTGGGCTTGCCTTTGTTGATTTTGTTGGGGGTTCTCTCTGTCTCTTGGATCTGATTATCTGTTTCCTTCCCCAGATTAGGACATTTTTCAGCTCGTATTTCTTCAAATAAATTTTCTGATCCTTTTTTTTCTCTTTTCCTCTTCTGGGACTCCTATTATGTGAATGTTATTATTACATTTGATGGAGTCACTGACTTCCCTACATCTATGCTCTTGTTGCATGATTCTTTCTCTCTTTTGTTCAGCTTTTTAATTTTCCATTATTTTGTCTTCTAGGTCACTAATTTATTCCTCTCCTACTTCCAGCCTGATGTTCATTGCATCAGGGCTGTTTCTAATCTCATTTATTGCATTGTTCATCTCTGATGGATTCTTTTTTAACTCTTTTATCTCTGTGGTAAGTGTCTCATTGGTCCTTACCATTCTTTTCTCAGTCAAGTTATTATCCCTATGATTGTTACTTTGAACTATATATCAGGTATGTTACACACTTGTTTCACTTAGATGTCTGGCTCTGGTATTGTCTTTTTCTTTCATTTAGAATAAATATCTCCCTTTCCATTTTGTCTATTTTTTTGCCTTTTTCTCTGTGTTATAAAGGCCAGTTACGTGTCTTGCTCTTGAATGCCAATAGCCTTATGAAAAAGAGGTCATGTAGTATCCAAGGTCTTATGCTTCAATGATGCCTCTTGTGTGTGCTATGTGGGCTCTGCTTTGAGTTTTGGTTGCTCTATTTTTCAGGCCAGCCATTCTGCAGAGGTTCTTCCTGTCTCTTGAGGGTAGTGTTTTGTCCTTATTCTGAATGAGACAAGCTTTAACAAAGTGTACTCTGGTCTGCTTATGAAATGAGAACTGACACAAACTCTACCAGAACTGAGGCCCTGTAGAAGTCTCTGGTCAGGAGACATGGTGTGGGCAAGGTTTTGTGCTGGTCTTCAGTGGAGATGAGCTTGCCTTGCTGGGGCTGAAGCAAGCTTGACTGAGAACGGGAGTCTTGGTGTAAGCAAGTTAGGGAGTTAGTGCGTGCTTTGGACCACCCCCTCAGGTGGCTCTGTGTTTATGCTGACGGGGTGAGGGAAAGGAAATGATGCTGGCCAGGCTCTTCATTCCCTGAGATGTGTCTCTGTGAACACTACCTCTCAGGGACACTTTCTGAGAAGGGCAAATAATCTCTCTACTTAGGAGAAGTATCAGTTTATGTCTTCTGCCCATTTCTTGATTGATTATTTGTTTTTGAGGTGTTGAGTTTGAGAAATTCTTTTTTTTCATGTTGATTTGCCATTAGTCTTCAATTTATTTTCTTCAGGGCATTAGCAGGTGAAAGACAGACTACTACACACTTCATAAATTCACATTGAGTGGTCATGGCTATAGATCTTGGATAGCAGCCCTTTATCTGTAATGTCATTTGCAAATATCTTCTCCCATTCCATGGGTTGTCTTAGTTTTGTTCACTGTTATTTTTGCTGTTCAAAAGCTTTTTATCTTTATGAGTCCTAAAAGTTCATTTTTGCTTTTGTTTCCCTTATATTTGGAGATGTGTCTAGCAAGTTGTTGGGCCTGAGGTCAAGGAGGTTGCTGCATACATTCTCCTCTAGGGTTTTGATGTATTCCTGTCTCACACTGCGGTCTTTCACCCATTTTGAGTTTACCTTTGTGTACAGTGTAAGAAAGTGATCCAGTTTTGTTCTTCTACATGTAGCTGTCTGATATTCTCAGTACAATTTGTTGAAGAGGCTGTCTTTTTTCTATTGGCTGTTTTTTCCTGATTTGTTGAAGATCAGTTGACCACAGAGTTGAGGGCCCATTTCTGGATTTTCTATTCTGTTCCATTGATATATGTGTCTGCTTTCATGCCAATACCATACTGTTTTGTGATTACAGTGTTGTAATAGAGCTTGAAGTCCAGCATTGTGGTGCCACCAGCTTTGGTTTTATTTTTCAACATTCCTCTGGCTATTGGGGGTCTTTTCTGGTTCCATACACATTTTAGTCTTATTCGTCCCAGCTCTTTGAAAAATGTTAATCATGTTTTGATAAAGATTGCATTGAATGTGTAGATTGCTCTGGGTATCATAGACGTTTTAGCAATATTTATTCTTCCAATTCATGAGCATGGAATGTTTTTCCATTTCTTTGTGTCTTCTATTTATTCATAACTGTTTCATAGATTTTGAAGCATAGAGCCTTTACCTCTTTGGTTAGGTTTATTACTAGGTATCTTATGATCTTTGGTGCAATTGTAAGTAGGATCTATTCTTTAATTTCTCTTTTTTTGTTTTATTGTTAGTGTATAGAAATGCAACTGATTTCTATCCATTTATGTTATATTCTGCCACATTGCTGAATTCCTGTTGAGTTCTAGCAATTTTGGGGTGATGTCTCTTGGGTTTTCCACATAAAGTACCATGTCATTTGTGAATGGTGAGAG
This sequence comes from Mellivora capensis, assembly GCA_004024625.1. Lineage (NCBI taxonomy): Eukaryota > Metazoa > Chordata > Mammalia > Carnivora > Mustelidae > Mellivora > Mellivora capensis. The sequence continues at coordinate 44,192 of PISX010009850.1, read as the reverse complement.
TTTGAATTTTCCTTTGCTAATTTGAATGCCTTTTATTTCTTTTTGTTGTCTGATTGCTGAGGGCAAGACACGTAGTACACTATTAAAGATCAGTGGTGAGAATAGGCATTCCTGTTGTTTTCTTGAACTTAGGGGTAAAATTCTCAGTTTTCCTCCACTGAGAATGATATTCACTGTGGGCTTTTCTTAGACTGCTTTTAGATATTGAGGTATGTTCCCTCTTTCCCTAGACTGTGAAGAGTTTTAATCAATAATGGATGCTGTGTTTTGTTAAATGCTTTTATTGCAACAACTGTATGAGTGGATCACACAGTTCTTTTTTATTTTTTTCAAGAATTTATTTATTTATTTGACAGAAAGAGACAGCAAGAGAGGGAACACAAGCATAGGGAATGGGAGAGGGAGAAACAGGCTTCCTGCTGAACCAGGAGCCTGATGCAGGGCTCAATCCCAGGACCCTGGGATCACGACCCGAGCTGAAGGCAGATGCTTAACTGACAGAGCCACCCAGGTGCCCCAGATCATACAGTTCTTGTCATTTCTTTTATTAATGTGCTCTATTGTGTTGAGTGTTTTGTGAATGTTGAACCACCCTTGCATCCCAGGAATAAACCCTACCTAATCCTTTTATTGCACCTTTGGATGCTCTTGGCTAGTATCTTGGTGAGAATTTTGGAATCCATTTTCATTAGGGATTTTGGTTAGGGTGTTGGTCTGGTTTTGGGATCCAGGTAATTCTAGCCTCATAGAATGAATTTGGAAGTTTCCTTCCATTTCTACTTTTTGAAACTTCTTCAGAAGAATAAGTATTAGTTATTTAAAAATTTGTTAGAGTTCCCCTGAGAAGACATCTGGCCCTGTATTCTTGTTTGTTGGGAAATTTTTGATTATTGCTTTAATTTCCTTGCTCTCTATGGGTCTGTTCAAGTCTTCTAGTTCTTCCTGTTTCAGTTTTGGTAGTTTATAAGTTTCCAGGAATGTATCCATTTCTTCCAGATTACCTCATTTGTTAATATATATTTTCTTATAATATGCTCTTAAAATTGTTTGTATTTCCTTGGTGCTGGTTGTGAACTCTCCTCTTTCATTCATGATTTTATTAATATGGGTCCTTTCTCTTTTCTTTTTGATAAGTCTCACTAGGGGTTTGTTGATCTTATTCATTCTTTCAAATAACCAGCTTCTAGTCTAACTGGTCTGTTCTACTGCTCTTTGGTTTCTATTTCATTTTTTCTGCTCTTGTCTTTATTATTTCTCTTCTGCTTGGTTTAGCCTATATTTGCTGTTCTTTCTCCAGGTCCTTTATACGTATGGTTAGGATATGTGTTTGAGACTTTTCTAGTTTCTTGAGAAAGGCTTGTATTGCTATGTATGTCCCTCCTAGGACTGCCTTTGCTGCAACCCAAAGGTTTTGAACAGTTGTAGTTTTATTTTATTTTTTTCATATATTTTTAAAAAAATTCTTCCTTAATTTCTTGGTTGACCCATTTGTTCTTCAGTAGGATGCTCTTGAATTTCCAAGTATTTGAGTTCCTTCCATATTTATTTTTGTGACTGAGTTCAGGTTTCAAAGCACTGTGGTCTGAAAATATGCAGGGAATAATCCTAGTCTTTTGCTGCCAGTTGAGTCATGATTTGTGACACAGTATGTGAGCTATTCTGGAGAATGTTCCAGGTGCACCTGAAAAGAATGTATATTCTGTTGCTTTAGGATGAAATTCTCTGTATATATATTTGTGAGCTCCATCTGTTCCAGTGTGTCATTCAAAGCCTTTGTTTCCTTGTTGATCTGCTTAGATGATCTGTCCATTGTTATGAGTGAGGTGTTGAAGTCCCCCACTATTATTTATTATTATCGATGTGTTTCTTTAATTTTGTTATTAATTGCTCTATGTAACTAACTGTCTGCTCCCAAGTTAGGAGCATAAATATTTATAATTGTTAGATGTCCTTGTTGGATAGATGCTTTAAGTATGATACAGTGTCCCTGTACATCCCTTACTACAGACTTTGGTTTAAAATCTAGTTTGTCTGATGTGAGGATTGCTACCTCAGCTTTCTTTTGATGTCCATTAGCATGATAAATGATTCTCCATCCCCCCTTTCAATCTGGACATGACTTTTGATAGAAAATGAGTCTCTTATGAATGGGTCTTGCTTTTTTATCCAAATGATTGTCTGGATCTTTTTATTGGAGCATTTAGCCCATTTACTTTCAGAGTAAGTATTGAAAGATATGAATTTAGTGCCTTTGTATTACCTGTCAAGTCCTTGTTTCTGTAGATTGTCTCTGTTTCTTTCTGGTCCATGTTACTTTGGGCTCTTTCTTTGCTTACAGGATCTCTTTTACTATTTCTTACAGGGCTGGTTTAGTGATCAAAAATTCTTTTAGTTTCTGCTTGTCCTGGAAACTCTTTATCTCTCCCTCCATTCTGAATGACAGCCTTGCTTGATAAAGTATTCATGGCTGCATGTTTTTCCCATTGATACCCTGAATATATCATACCAGCCTTTTCTGGCCTGCCATGTCTCTATGGATGGGTCTGCTACTAGTCTAATGTTCTCAGCCCTCTAGATTATGTAGTTCCTGTGTTGACCTATTTTCAGGATTTTCTCTTTGTCTCCCAAATTTGCAAGCTTCACTATTATATGTTTGGGTGGGATCCACTTTAATTGATTTTGAGGGGGTTTCTCTCTGCCTCCTGGACTTGAATGCCTGTTTCCTTCCCCAGTTTAGGGAAATTCTTAGCTACAATTGCTCAAAATATCTTCTTTCCCTCTTTCTTTCTCTTTCTCTTCCTCTGAGACCCCAATAATTCTAATATTTTTTCACTTTATTGTATCACTGATTTCTCATATCTCCCCCTCACAGTTCATTAGATTTGTTTTCTTTTTTCCTCAGCTTCCTTCCTTTCCTTCATCTTTCCTTCTATGTTACTAGCTCTGTCTCATTTACCCTGACTGTTAGAGCATCCATTTTAGACTGCATCTCAATTAAAACACTTTTAATTTAATCCTGATTAGATTTCATTTCCACACTATGAAATTCTCTAGTGTCTTTTATGCTTTTCTGAAGCCCAGCTTCAAAACATTATTAAGTTACTTAGAAAAAGAAAAAAAAAAAAAGGAGAAAAGTTACTTAGCCCAGCTAGTAACTTTATAATCCTTATCCTGAATTCCAGCTCTGACATTTTACTTATATCCATACTGATTAGATGTGTGGCAGAGATTATTACCTCTGGCTCTTTCTTTTGTTGTTAATTCCTCCTTCTAGTCATTTCCCCCAGAGAATGATGGATGAATGAAAGGACAAAGTCAAAAATATCAATGACAACCCAAGTGAAATACACACTAGACAAGTTCAAAGAGGTCTGAAACCAAAAAGAAAAGAATAAGGAAAAAGGGGGTAAGGAAGAGAATATATTCTAGCAGGTGGACACAACAGGGTGATACATTTGGTCCTATGTGTATTTTGGTCTCTTTCTTAGATGACACTAAATCCCAAAATTTTAAAGAAAGCAAAATTTTATATGTACAAAAATAAAATTGAATACATTGAAAGGAAGCAAAAAATGAAGAATATATTTATAAAATTTAAATGTAGTAATGAAAGTTAAAGTGAAGAATTAAAAACAAAGAAAAATAATAAAATAAGAAACTAGTTGAAAAGGAAAAAAAAGAGAAAAGGAAAATTTTAAATTGAAATTTAAAAGCATCATGAGAAATAAGCTCAAATCCTATATTCTATTTTCCCTAGCCTGAGAATTTTGTAGTTCTGTGTGTTCAGTAAACTTGGTATTCATTTGATTTTCCAGCTGGTTTTCTGAGGGAGGGGACAGCTGTACTGATTCTTAGGTGTCTTTGCCTGGGCAAAGTTGAACCACCCCTTGCCAGGCAGTTGGGATCAGCATAAGCTGCTTTGGGTTGCTTTATGCGGCTTTTGTTCCCTGAAGGTTTTCCGTGCTGCTTTAGAAGATGAAAATAAAAATGGCTGTGCCCCAATCTCTAGTCTGGAACTGAATGATCATGACCCCCTCTATTCAGTAAACCCTCAGGGAGAAGTAGTCCTCACTTTTGTGTGCACAAAACTCTGCAGACTCATGCTGTGCACACTTGTGTTAGTCCTCCTAGGGATGGGAGGAGGGTTACCAGGGGCCTTCTGCTTGCAGGGTCCCCATACAGAAAGTGGTCGCCCAATCATGCTTGCATCTGTACCACCCTTCCTGTGGGAAGGGAAAGTGCTGGTGCCTTTCTGCCTTTGCAGGTTTCCTGCATGGAGTGTAGTCCCTCAGCCTATAGTGCCATGTTTCATTGTTTATAGCAAACAGTGCGGAAAGCCCATTCTCAGACTCACTGACCATAGCTGGTTTCCCAGCTCCAGTGCTTGGGAATTTTGCTGTCTCAGGCAACCCCATTCTTTCTATGACCCTGGGGATCCTGTGACCACACTGTCCCACTTAGGATTCTGCCCCCCTTTGCCACTTAGCCCCTTTTTAGGCAGGGATGTCTTTCAATGGAGTAGACTTCTAAATGTTCCAAAGTTCTGGTGTGGGACTAGATCACCTTCCAGTACCTGGCTTATAGAGAGTCACTCCCTCCACCATTTATCTTCTAATATATCCCCCTATATTCAATTCTCACCTCCTACCTTTCAAAAAGTGGTTGCTTTTCTATTTGTAGAATTATTTTCTTACATCTTAGGTTGAATTTATAGGTGTTCAGAATGACTTAATAGCTATCTAGCTAAATTCAAGGGACCAGATGAAACAAGATCCTCCTACACTTCCATCACCTTGTATCTCTTTTTGTTGTTTTAATTTGATTTTTCTGATGACTAATGATGTTGAGCATCTTTTCATGTGTCTGTTGGCCATGTGTATGTCTTCTTTGGAAGAAATGTCTATTCATGGCATTTACCCATTTTTAATCAGATTATTTTTTAATTGTTGAGTTGTGTTTTTTTCTATATTTTAGATATTAAATCCTTATTGGATATCCCATTTACAAATATCTTTTATTCTGTAGGCTGCTTTTTTTGCTTTGTTGATGGTTTTCTTTACTATACAGAAGATTTTTATTTTGCTGTAGTCTCAATATTTTAATTTTATTTTTTGTTTCCTTTTTCATAGGACACTTATCTAGAAATATGATGCTATCCCCAATGTCAAAGAAATTACTGCCTAGGTTTTCTTATAGTATTTTAAGGTTTCAGATCTCACATTTGAGCCTTTAATCCATTTTGAGTTTATTTTTGTATATAGAGTGAAAATGTGATCAAATTTCATTCTTTTACAGGCAGCTGTCCAGTTTTCACAGCACCATTTTTTGAAAAGACAGTCTTTTTCTCATTGTATATTTCCTTGATATCAAAATAAAGCAAAGACACTACAAAAGAATGAAAACTATCAGCCAGTATCTCTGATGAACATAATTGCAAAAATCCTCAACAAAGTATTAGCAAATTGAATCCAATAATGCATTAAAAAATTCTTCATGATCAAGTGGGATTTATTATATCAAGAGATGCTAGGGTAGTTCAATATTCACAAATTAATCTACATGATAAATCATATTAACTACAGTAAGGATAAAAACTATGTGATTATCTCATGCAATGCAGAAAAAAAACATTTGACAAAGTTCCACATTCACTTATGATACAAGCTCTCAAGAAAGTAGTTTTAGAAGGAACATACCTCAATATGATAAAGACCATATATAAAAAACGTACAGGTAACATCTATTCAATTGGGAAAAACTGAGACATTTTCCTCTAAGATCAGGATCAAGGGTGTCTATTCATACCATTTCTATTCAGCATAGGACCAGAACTCCTAGCTTCAGCAATTCAACAAGAAAAGGAAAGAAAAGGCATTCAAATTGGTAAGGAAGGATTAAAATGTTCCTTATTTGCAGATGTCATGATACTGTACAGAGAAAATTCTAAAGACTCCTCTGGAAAACTACTAGAGCTGATAAATTAATATAGAAAAGCCACAGGATAGACAATTAATAGACATAAATTTGTTTCTTTTCTATACACTAATAATTAAGTAGCAAAATAGAAATTAAGAAAATGATCACATTTACAGTTGTACCAAAAGGTTAAAATACTTTGGAAAAACTTAAGCAATGGAGTGATGACAAGTGCTGCAAAAATCATAAAACATTGATGAAATAAACTGAAGATGACACATACAAAAAATGGAAAGTTATATCATGCTCATGGATTGGAAGAATAAATATTGTTAAAATGACCATACTACCCAAAGTAATCTACAGATTCAACCTAATTCATATGAAAATATCACTAGTATATTTTACAGAACTAGAACAAATAATCCTAAAATTTATATGGCGCAGTATAGGACCTTGAATAGTCAAAGCCATCTTGAGAAAGAACAAAGCTCGTGGTATCACAATCCCAAATTTCAAAATATACCAGAAATCTATAATAATCAAAACAGGATGTTACTGACACAAAAATAAATACATAGATCAGTGGAACAGAACAGAGAATCGAGAAATAAACCCACACTTAAATGGTCAGCTTGCTTCCCAGATTGTGGCAAAAACGTAGTGTGTCATAACAATAAGTAATACAGTCTCTGCATGGGTTACATTCTTACTTTCCTCAATGTTCTGGGAACAAAAAGACCAAGGCCTATATAGTTAAGTCATGTCCTATACTTTTCTTCACCTTTTCCACCAAATGGTAATAGCACCCTCCTACTACCACTGCCAATAGCCAGCCAGTGACTGGAGATCTTAGAATGAGAGAGTAAAGATGGAGGCTGCATTCTATTTCTAAAGAAAGGAATCTAGGCTTTACTCATTCATAATTCAGAAGTTCTTCATCCTACCCAACCCATTTCTTATTCAAAATCTTTTTATATACAGTTCTGATTGCCCAGGTACTCAGGAAAGTGCTTCGGCTTTTGCCAGGAGAATTGGTGGGTCTTTGCTGAATCTCAGACTCTTGGAAATAGAAAGGGATTCAGGGTTTTCTTTTTTTTTAATTAACATACAATGTATTATTAGCCCCAGAGGTACAGGTCTGTTAATCATCAGGCTTACACATTTCACAACACTCAGCATAGCACATACCCTACCCAATGTCCATAACCCAACCACCCTTTCCCTACCCCCCTCCCCCTGGCAAACGTGTTTGTTTTGTGAGATTAAGAGTCTCTTATAGTTTGTCTCCCTCCCGATCCCATCTTGTTTCATTTTTCTCCTTCCCTATCCCCCAACCCCCCCACTTTTCCTCTCAAATTCCTCAAATCAGGGAGATCATATGATAATTGTCTTTCTCTGATTGACTTATTTCACTCAGCATAAGGGTGTTTACCCTGAAGATACAAATGTAGTGATCTGAAGGGGCACGTGCACCCGAAGGTTTATAGCAGCAATGCCCACAATAACCAAACTATGGAAATAACCTAGATGTCCATCAACAGGTGAATGGATAAAGAAGATGTGGTATATACACACAATGGAATACTATGCAGCCATCAAATGAAATGAAATCTTGCATTTGCAATGACGTGGATGGAACTAGAGGGTATTATGCTGAGCAAAATAAGTCAATCGGGTTCTTTTAATCACATTTCTCATTTGTCCAGCCCTTCATTTTCCTTGGTATTCTATTTACTGAGAATAGGGGAGGACTTCATATTTGAGGGGTGTGTAGGTTCAACTGAAAAAATATGTTACCACTCTGTGTGAATATCACCTCCTCCTAGCAAACACTTTATCCCCCTCCCTTTCTCACTGTCTTCATCTCTATCTATCTCTCCTCCCCCCTATGAGTGACTTCATTCACCCAGTCAGTTTCTAGTGTTCTGACATGCCTGGAGATAACAGTCAGTTACACTAACATTTCTGTGCTCTTCAAACACTTAACTCAATCTTACAGTTGTTCTGAAAATCAGGTTTACAATGCACATGTATCATCATTCTATAAATATTTATTAAACACTTGATATGTTCCAAGAGATTATCCCAGTGCTGAGACACAGAAAATAATAATAACAATAATATTTATATATTACTTACTATGTGTCACACTATTTTTGGCTGCGTGGTGTTATCTCACTTCTTTTTGTTTTTACAACATTATGAGAGAGTTATCACTATCATCCCATTTTACAGATGAGTAAACCAAGAAACAGAATGGTTAAGTAACTTTTTTAGGGCTATACACCTGTAAGTAGTGAAGCCAAGAAGTCAGAATTCAAATCCAAAAAGTCCAGTACCAGATTAGGCACTCTTTTTTTAAATTAATTTATTTATTGGTTGTAGAAAGAGAGAGAAAGCACAATCAGGGGGAGCAGCAGGCAGAGAGAGAAGCACGTTCCCCACTGAGCAAGGATCCCAATGTGGGGCTTGATCCCAGAACCCTGAGATCATGACTTGAGCTGCCTAAATGACCTAGCCACCCACTTCCCCCAGATTGTGCACTATTAACAACTGTTATATCCTGTCCTCAATGGGGGTTATTCATTATTCATGGAGACACAGTAAACACATAGATATATCAAAATATAAACTTTGTGATAGAGTATAAACCTATACAAAATAAAGTAGGGTAAGGTGGAAAAGAATGACAAGAGATGTGTTTTATTTATAAAGGATGCTAGGGAAAGGCCTCTCTGACATTTCAACAGGAAACTGAATGAGAAAAGGGAGTGTGTTAGGGAGATGCCTGGGTGGCTCAGCTGGTTAGGCATCTGCTTTTGGATCAGGTCATGATCCCAGGTTCCTGGGATTGAGGCTCAAATAAGGATCTCTGCTCAGTGGGAACCTGCTTCTCCCTCTCCTCCCTGCTTGAGCTCTCTCTCACAATCTCTGTCTCTGTCCCTCTCTCTCAAATAAATAAATAAATAAATAAATAAATATATTTTAAAAAGGAGTGTGTTAGGTATTTTAGGCAGAGTGAATAGAAAGAACAAAGATTCTAAGAGAGATTGAGCAGAGAGGATCCTAGGATATTATAAAGCTCTGTATGAGTGGAATGTGATAAAAAGGAGGTGGATCATAAGAGATAGTATTCAAGCAGTAGCCACTGGCCACATTATGAGAGGCCTTGCAAATATGTAAATATTTGAGCTTTTATTCTAAGTATAGTGGCATTAATTCCTTTAAATGGAGGAAATATATGATCCAATTTGTGTTTTATAAAAGATCACTCTGGCTTCTGTGAGAACAGTGAAAGCAGAGAGACCAGAAAGAAGGTTACTAGTACAGTTGTCCAGAAAAGAGATGACAGTTTGGCTTATGATATTGGAGGTGATTAGAAGTGATTAGATTCAGGGTTTATTTTGAAGGGTAAAGTTGACAGGTCTTGCTAATAGACTGAATTTGGAGAAGAAGGGATTAGTTGGTTAGTTTACAGAGGTCATTAATATTTTCAAAACTGTAACTTTAAAAAATACATTTATTTTAGACACAGAGAGAGAATGAATGGGGGGAGGAGCAGAGGGAGAGAATCTTCAAGCAGAATCCCCACTGAGCACAGAGCCTGAACTAGATCCCATGACCCATAATATAATGATGGGAACTGAAACCAAGAGTCTGATGCTTAACTGACTAAGGCACCCAGGCACCCCCATAACTGCAACTTTTAATTGTCTGAGTTTGCTTTTCCTACCCCCGTCTCTGTTTTATTGCAGAAATGAACTTTTTAAAATCATAAATACCATATTATTTTTCATACCATAATAGGATGACAATTCAAAATTATTATTAAATCAAATAAGGCATGCATTCTTGAATTCATTCATGGTATGTATTAGTTCTAGTTCTAAGGTGCTTAGGATTCAGTGAGGAAAGTAGCCATGGCTTCTGATCTCATGTAAGCTCACTACTTGGTCAGGCTCAGGGCTAGGCCCTTTACATATTATGTTGTTTAATAATTACCAATATACACCCCCTATGCACACAATTCAGGAAGAGCTAACAGTTACTAGGTGCTTTTTATGTTCAACACTTTCCATTTACCACCTCAATTCTTCATAACAACTCTTCAAAATTGGTATTATTTTTTCTCACTTTAAAGATGACATGACTTGACAAAGGATGCATGGGTAGTAAAAACAATGTGCATTTGAATCTTAAACATTAAAAATTGGCATAGTGTTATCTCTACTAACATTGGTTCTACAGTTAACCAGACCTGGGTTGAAAACTTAATCACTTACCACTTGTTTGACCTTGGATAAGTAACTGAACCAAACATCAGTTTCCTAAAACTAAAAATGGGATGAATGTAAAGATAACTTTTCTTCCCCTTACAGGTTTCCTGTGAATGTTTAATGAGTTAACATGAAACACTGTAACTTTTCATGTTAATGTTGCCATTGCCCACCTGGGCAATCCTTCAGCTAACAATCATCCCAGCTCCCATTCGAAAATCTACCTGGGTATGTTAGGCTGTGATATCTTTGTTTAATTAGTTTTCCTCCTTCCATGATTCAAATACATTATTTCATTTTTCAGTCATGGGCTGGTTTCAAATGTTTAACTCTTATTAAATGTTAATTTAGAAGGAGCTGCCATGGATCACCCTTTAATTATGAAGCCTCTGCTGCTTTCTTCACAACAGGAAGGACAGTAGACTTCATTTGCCCTGCCCTCAAAGTCCATTACAATGGCTCTGTTTCCTCAGAGCCTTTTTTCAAATCCCTTGCCTTTAAATAGAAGCAATTCAGAGATTCAGCTATAATACTTCCTACTTCTCAAACTGATATCTCTTTGTCATCCATTTTAGCTTCATAGAATCCTAGAATTTTGGGTTTGGAGGGAAACTTGGAAGTTAATTTGGGCCAACCCTCTAATCTGGAGAATATTAATATGTCCTGTGCTTCAGACCACTCTGGCCTCCTTTCCAGAATAATATTTTAAAATGTATAAAATGGGGCTCCATGGACAGAGACTTCTCCAATGAAGACACACAAATGGCTATCAGACACATGAAAAAATGTTCATCATCACTAGCCATCAGGGATATTCAAACCAAACCACATTGAGATACCACCTTGCACCATTCAAATGAATGGCCAACATTAACAAGACAGTAAACAACCTGTGTTGGAGAGGATGTGGAGAAAGGGGAACCCTCTTACACTGTTGGTGGGAATGCAAGTTGGTGCAGCCAGTTTGGAGAACAGTGTGGAGATTCCTCAAGAAATTAAAAAGAGAGCTTCCCTATGACCCTGCAATTGCACTACTGGGTATTTACCTCAAATATACAGATGTAGTGAAAAGAAGGGCCATCTGTACCCCCAATGTTCATAGCAGCAATGGCCACAGTCGCTAAACTGGAAAGAACCAAGATGCCCTTTAATGGATGAATGGATAAGGAAGATGTGGTCCATATATACTATGGAGTATTATGCCTCCATCAGAAAGGATGAATATCCAACTTTTGTATCAACATGGACAGGACTGGAAGAGATTATGCTGAGTGAAATAAGTCAAGCAGAGAGAGTCAATTATCATGGTTTCACTTATTTATGGAGCAAAAGGAATAACACGGAGGACATGGGGAGCTGGAGAGAAGGGATTTGGGGGAAATTGGAGGGGGAGATGAACCATGAGAGACTGTGGACTCTGAGAAACAAACTGAGGGTTTTGGAGGGGAGGGTGGTTGGAGTTTGGATGAGCCTGGTTGTGGGTATTATAGAGGGCACATATTGCATGGGGCACTGGGTGTGGTGCATAAGCAATGGATTCTGAAACACTGAAAAGAAATTAAAAAAAAATAAAGGCTATAAAAAAATGGAGCTCCTGGATAGCTCAGTCTGTTAAGTGTCTGCCTTTGGCTCAGGTCATGATCTCTGGGTACTGGGACTGAGATTTGCATTGAGCTTCCTGTTCAGCAGGGAGTCTACTTCTCCTTCTCCCTCTGCTTATGCTCCCAGCTTGTGTTCTTTCTCTCTCTGAAATAAATAAAATCTTAAAAAAATAAAAATGATAAAACACATAGGGTCATAAAGGGAATAAATTATATCTAAATGCAAAAATAATGTGACATAGTAATATCAGTTTTTTTTATTAACAGAATAAGAATTGAGGTCTCTTTTCAGGTCCAGTAACTACTATAATTTCAAAGTAAGGATGAGCATTCATGATATTTCAATATGTCTGCAAAAAATGTAATATTTTAAAAAATTATCTATGGTTTACATTAGAGACAAAGTTTTTTTTTTCTTTTTTTTTTTTTTAAGATTTTATTTATTTGACAGACGGAGATTACAAGTAGGCAGAGAGGCAGACAGAGAGAGAGGGGGAAGCAGGCTCCCCTCTGAGCAGAGAGCCCAATGCGGGGCTCGATCACAGGACCCTGAGATCATGACCTGAGCGGAAGGCAGAGGCTTTAACCCACTGAGCCACCCAGGTGCCCGAGACAAAGTTTTAAGTACTATTAATACTATTGCAATTTGTTGTCTACATTCATAATTGCAGGGGATGGTAGATTATGATCAGAAGTTACTACAAATAAAGATATATTCCTTCCATCAGAATTCATGGATTACCTGAATTCTAGCAAAAGACACCAGGTTGAGAACCCTTGCATCTGATATATGAGTTATATCTGTGTTCTTCTTGGTATATTTGCTTGAGAAAAACCTCAAGCTGTTCTTTGCTTGAAGTCCTCCAGTGATGAGGAAGTCATTATCTAAAGAGTAGTGATCCCATCATTCTGTCATCGAAGATCTCAATTAGGGGGCACCTGGGTGGCTCAGTGGGTTAAAGCCTCTGCCTTAGGCTCAGGTCATGATCCCAGTGTCCTGGGATTAAGCCCCGCATTGGGCTCTGCTCAGAGGGGAGCCTGCTTCCTCTTCTCTCTCTCTCTCTGCCTGCCTCTCTGCCTACTTGTGATCTCTGTCTGTCAAATAAATAAATAAATAAATAAATAAATAAATAAAATCTTAAAAAAAATCTCAGGTCATTCTTCCAGGGAGCTGTAATCCACCTTTCCATTGATTTCTATCATCAACCTGTATTCTCTCTAGGACTTCAGAACTAGTAGCTTCCTCTTCCAATGGGGAAACTAGCTGCTGGGAGAGAGTGGTGTTTTTTTTGTTTTGTTTTGTTTTGTTTTTGTTTTTGTTTTTGTTTTCCTTTTCCACTTGTCTTTCTTCTATTCTAACTACCCCCAGTTTTTTAATTTTTTTTTTAGGTTAGTTAATGGATTTGGGAACTTTGTCCCATTTGGCTAATCTTTGAATGTGCCTCTAGCCATGCACACCCCCCAGAATTAGTCAGAAAACTCTATTAGTCAGGAAATTAGTCAGAAAACACTTCACCAGTGGCCAGCAAACCAGATCTTGTTTATGTGGTTATTTGATTTTGGAACAGGAGTCAAAAATATAATGATTAGAATTAATAAATGAGTTTAGTAAAGTTAAAAGATACAAAATAAACATACAAAAATCTGTTGCATTTCTATACACTAATCATAAACTATCAGAAAGAGAAATTAAGAAAACAATTCCATCAAGTTGTATATCATACCAAATTACATTTACAGTTGCATCAAAAATAAGAATATAGGGGTTCCTGGGTGGCTCATTGGGTTAAAGCCTCTGCCTTCGGCTCAGGTCATGATCCCAGAGTCCTGGGATAGAGTCCTGCATCGGGCTCTCTGCTCGGCCTTCCTCTCTCTTTGCCTGCCTCTCTGCCCACTTGTGATCTCTGTATGTCATATAAATAAATAAAATCTTTAAAAAATGAAGAAGATACATAGGAATAAATTTAACCAAGTTGGTGAAAGATCTGTACTCGAAACTATAAGACATGGGTGAAAGAAATCAAAGATGACACAAACAAATGGAAAGATATACTGTGCTCATGAATTGGAAGAAGCAGTATTATTAAAATGTCCATACTACTCAAAACAAGCTGTAGATTCATTACACACCCTATCAAAGTACTAATGACATTTTTCATATAACTAAATAATCTTAAAATTTGTGTGGAACCACAAAAGATCCCAAATAGCAAAAGAAATCTAAAGAAAGAAGAACACCTACCTTGATGAGCACTGAGTAATATCAACTTGTTGAATCATTATATTGAACACCTGAAACTAATACAACACTGTATGTTAACTACACTGGAATTAAAATAAAATTTTTCAAAAAATGAAAGATAGATGAAAAAAAGAAGAAAGAAAGAAAGAGGAAGAATAAGGCTGAAGGTATCACACTTCCTGATTTCAAACTATACTACAAAGCTATAATAATCAGAACATTATTGTATTGTAACAAAATAGACACATGGGCCAATAGAACAGAATAGAGAGCCCAAAAATAAACCCACACTTATACAGTCAACTAATCTTTCACAAAAAAGATAACAACATACAATGGGGAAAAGACAGTCTCTTCAATAAATGGTGATGAAAAAAAGGACAATTGTGAAAAAGAATAAAACTGGGCCACTTACAGACTCCAGGAAATAAACCGAGGGTTACAGAAGGGAGGGGATGGGGGAATCAGTAACTGGGTGATGGATATTAAGAAGGGTATGTGTTGGGATGAGCACTGAGTGTTATATTCAATTAATGAATCATTGAACACTAGAACAAAAACTTATGATGTATGATATGTTGGCTAACTGAACATAAAAAGACTACTTAAGATAAAATTCTAAAAAAAAGTCACTTTCCTATACTATATATACAAAAATACACTAAAAATTGATTAAAAACTTAAATATAAGACCAGAAAACATAAATCTCTTAGAAGGAAACCTAGGCAGTAAGCTCTTGGACATTGGTCTGAGCAATATATATTTTTTGGGAACAAAAAGCAAAAATAAATAAATGGGGCCACATCAACAAAGAAAGCTTCTGCAAAATGAAAAGACAGCTTACTGAATGGGAGAAGATATTTGCAAATAATATAACCAATAAGAGGTTAGTAAACAAAATATATAAAGAGCTCACACAACTCAATTTAAAAAAATGATAAACCCATAAATACAAAAAAAATTCCAATTAAATGACAGGAGACCTGAAAGGACATTTCTTTAAAGAAGACATGCAGATGGCCAGCAGACACATGAAAAGATGCTCAATATCACTAATAATTAGGGAAATGTAAATCAAAACCACAGTGAGATATTACCTTACACATATCGGAATGGCTAAGTTCAAAAAGACAAATAACAAGTGCTTGTGAGAATGTGAGAAAAAGAAACTCTATGCACTATTGTAGCCATTATAGAGAACACTATGGAAGTTTCCCCCAAAATTAAATATAGAGCTACTATATGATCTAGCAATTCCACTTCTAGATCTGAGGAGAGTGAAAACATTAATTTAAAAAGATAAATAAACCTTTATGTTTATTGCAGTGTTGTTTACAATATCCAAGATACAAAATCAACCTAAGTACTCTTTGATGGATAAATAAAGACCATGTGGCATACATACAATGGGATATTACTCAGTCATTAAAAAGAAATCTTGTCATTTGTGACAATATAAATGGATCTGGAGAATATTATGCTATGTGACATAAGTTAGACAGAAAAAGACAAATGCCATATGGTTTCATTTTACATGTGGAATCTAACAAAACTAAACAAATGAACAAAGAAGACAAAATAAAACACAGACTAATAGATAGAGAATAATCTGGTGGTTGCCAGAAGGGAGGGAGAGAGAAGGGTGGGTGAAATAGGGAAAGGAGATTAAAAAGTACAAACTTCCCATTCTAAAATAAGTTAGACAAGGGGATATAATATACAGCATAGGTAATATTGTTAGTTATATGTAACAAATTTGTATGGTGACAAGTGGTAGCTAGATTTATCATATTGATCATTTTGTAATGCATATAAATGCTGAATCACTATGATGTAAATCTAAAACTAATGTAAGATTTATGTCAGCTATATTTTAATAAAAAAGAACCTATTGAAGGGGTGTCTGGGTGGCTCAGTTGGTTAAGCATCTGACTCTTGGTTTCTGCTCAGGTCCTGATCTCAGGGTTGTGAGATTGAGCTCCAACTTAGGCTCCAAACTTACGGAAAGTCTTCTTGTGGATTCTCTATCTCCCTTTGCCTCTCCCCTTACTTGTGCATATGCTCTCTCTCTTTCAAATAAATAAAGAAATATTTTTTAAAGAAACAAACCTATTGACAATTGAATAGTTTTCAATGGTTTGTGGCTATTTCCCCTTTTCTATATCCCTTATATGTCTGGCTGCTACCTCCTTAACCTAAAAATCCTGCTACTATGAGTTTACTAGACACCCTTTTGCCAATGTGTCTTGAGAAAAGTGACAATGACACATTTCCACAACCTCCAACAAGGCCCATTCCCTTAAATTCTGTAGAAATAATGATAGTTAACATCTATTGAGCTCTTACCACATTTTGGGTACTGTGTTAGATATTTTATACATGTCATCTCACTTAATTCTCACAACAATATTTTAAAGTGACTACTGTTCATTTTTTTGTCTTGCAAATGAAGAAACCGAGGCTCAGAGAAGTTAAGTAACTTCCTCAAGGTCACACAGCCAATAAGTGTTTGAATTGGGATTTGAATTTAGCTCCTTTTTCTAGAAACCTTATTCTTACCATTACTTTTCATGTCTCCTTCTCTTCTTCTCCCACACTATCTTTCCTTTAATATCTAGAATAGCAGTAGTTAATGGAAATTGAGTAAAATATAGATTCCCCAGAGTCTGAATCAGTATATCTCGAACAGAGCATGGGAATATGCATTTTTAATACACTTTCAGACAATTCTGATACGCTGGTAAGAGGCCATCCTTTGAGAAATATTGTCTCAGGTTAAACATAACTGTTGTCTTCCTATCTGAACTGAAACTTCTTTGCAGTTGACCTTTTATTTTAATCCAAGAGATATCTATCACTCCCTTAAGGAGGCTCAAGCTAGATTTGAGGAAATCTGGCAACTATTCCATGCCCCCAAGACTCCTCCGTCTCTACATTCCATAGGGCAGTTACACTGTGAGAAGAAAAGGAATTGAAAGTTAAGATACAGAAAAATGAATTGGAATGCCTTTTCTGTTATTCTTTCTCTAGAGCGTTCTTCCTCCTTTTGTGGTAGAGGAAGTGATTAAGTGGACAGCATTCTAGAGTAGATTTTACTTGTTCTGGTGTGAACTGAAATAAAAGCCTTTACAAAAAGCACAGGACTTTTTTTCCCCCCCTTTGGTCTCCCCAAGGCCATTTGTTTTGTTTTTGTATGTACTATGTGCTAGGCATATTTTTAAGCACTTTGTTCATTTTAACCATAATTACCCTTTAATCCTTACAAAATCCTGGGGTAAGTGCAATTACTCTCCCTTTTTCAGATAGTAAATGGGGATACAGAAATTTGAGGAGTTTTCCTATGATACATAGGTATGTAATATCAGAGCTGGGCTTTGAGCTCAGGTAGTCCAGATCCAAAGCATAGACTTTTTGTTCCTATAAACACCCTTCCTTGTTTAGCTTATTCAATGACACAGTTAGAAGATAATTTTTAGATTAGCCGGGGCGCCTGGGTGGCTCAGTGGGTTAAAGCCTCTGCCTTTGGCTCAGGTCATGATCCCAGGGTCCTGGGATCAAGCCCCGCATCAGGCTCTCTGCTCAGCAAGGAGCCTGCTTCCTCCTCTCTCTCTGCCTGCTTCTCTGCCTGCCTCTCTGCCAACTTGTGATTTCTGTCTGTCAAATAAATAAAATCTTTAAAAAAATTTATAGATTAGCCAATTTAGTAGATTTCAAGGTGTTTGTTTCCTGATGGAAGTCTTTCTTCAAATGAATGCTTCTACAGATAAATCCAAAACTGCTAGTGTTCCAGGGCTGTGACTGCAACTGCCATAAGTCAGAAGGGGGCTCAGCATTAACATCATTTGAAAACCACTAACATAGACCTTTTAATCATTTGGTAGATGAGTAAACTGAAGTTCAGAGAGGGGAGTTATATTGCCCAAAGTCACATAGCTAATTGTTGGCAAAGCTGGCATTGGAACCTGGGCCTCCTGAATCTCAATTTAGTGTTCTGCCTAATGTACTACACAGCTTCTTTGAGTCAATAATTCTTTCCACATCTAGTATCTTTTAGCTTCTGGATTACAAAGCAGAAAATGGCTGAGTAAACAACAAGGACTACAGTTGTGTATATTGATTTTGACTTTTGATTTGCAAACAGACTCTAGAATAATCAAGCAAATTTACTTGGAGACAGATGACCTGGATATAAACAGTAAAATAGGCTTGTTTTGTGACTAAAAATTAAAGACTGTATCCATTTTCTGTGAACTGATTCTGGAGGGTTCCCTAATAGTATGGCATGGTGAGTGGAAAAAGAAGAATTTGGTGTGGGCAGGGAGAAGAACCTCTTATTATTAATGTACATGAAGAAATAGTTTTGGAACATGCCCTTCTCAGTTCATTTCCCAAATAGTGAGTACCCAAGACCAAGGCACTGTGCTAGGTGCTGGGTAGTCAGATGAGATTACAGCTGGTACTAGACTTCTATCACTAACATTACAAATCAGCACAAACTAAATGGTTTACAAATGCAAATTTTTAAAGTTACAGTTTTGTTGGTTGGAATTTTGATATGGGAGGCATTTGATTAAGGTCAAAATGTTCACAGGGATTTTTGTCCTTTTGGGGACCCTTAAGGGAAAATTTATTTCCTTACCTTTTCCAACTTCTAGAGACTGCCTGCATGCCTTTGCTCATTGTTCCATTTCTCTCTTTTCAAAGACAGCAAGAGCAGGCCAATTTCTCCTACACTAACATTTCTGTGGTTCTTTCCAGGTGGAAAAGGTTTTTTGCTTTTAAGGACCCATGTAATTACACTGAAGCCACGTGGATGATTCATGTTGAACTCCCCATCTTAAAGTGCTTAACTTAATCACAATTACAAAGGTTTTTTTTTTTTTTTTTTTTTTTTTTTGCCATGAGAAGCAATATGTTCACATGTTCCTGGTATTAGGGCAAATATATCTCTGGGGGGGGCATTACTCTGCTTCACACAGCACTTCAGGTGTTCATTCACCAATGTAGAACATAGACCTGTACATACATAATTTTAGCTAATATGCTGTAAGTAAAAATGAGCTATTAATACTCACTGGTGGAAGTACAAGTCTTAAGGCAAGCATTACGAATGAGATTCAATTTTAACTGGGTTTTCACATATGAAGAGGAGTTCAAAAGGGGAGGTTATGAAGAATAAACAAAAAGGGGGTTTGGACATAAACTGTGGAGGATATGCCAAGGAGACATTGAAGATTTTTGAGGAGAAGAGACATGGTCAAAATCAGGTTCTTACAAGATCACTTTGGAAGTAGTAAGAAATCTGGATTGGAGTAGAGAGCAAAGATGAATTAGGAGGTAATAACAATGTTCCAAATGAAATTAATGAAGGCCTGGGACAGAATGGTGAAACTTAGAAGTTGATTTGATGGGGAAAGCTAGAAAAAAAATAAATATTAAAGAAACACAGTTTTCTGAACTGGTATTTTCCAAGGTCTCATGAATAGGAACCTGTTTTAAGGAATATAATGAGATTGGTTTGGGGTGCATTGTGTTGAAGGTTCCTATTGTCTAGTTTTCAATAATTGAGACTTTCACTTCCTCCTCATTTTCCCTGGATGAATCACAGAAAGGACACAAACTTTTCCAAGGAAACATTCTCAAGGAAAACAGAATCCCTGCCCTATTTGATATTAGTCAGCCTTGCAAATAACCACTTGCCCTGTATGACTAACCATTTCTGTTTAGAGAATAGTTAAGTAGTGAGGAATGTGTAGCTATTAAGGTAAAGATAAATACACCTTTGAGATTAAATCAGGTATGTTTGAAATAAATGTTAGCCCAATTTTTCTTAGAATGAGACAAAGTCTAAATAATGATAATGATAACTTACATTTCTATGATACTTTACATTATACATTTCTATCCATGTCATAGTACTTTTGTGTACTGTGTTCTTAAGTACATAGTGCTTCTTGTGTATATAAAACAAGACAAGTATTATTTTTATTGCTATTTTACATAAGAACAAAACAAATTCACTGAAACTATTTAAATTTTTTTATCTTCAAAGCCAGGACTAAAACCCAATTTTTTTCACTCCACTTCTAACTTAACCATTCTGTGTTTCAGTTTCCTCATCTCTATATATGACTGAATGTAGGATCTATTTTATAGAGCTTTTGTGAGAATTACATGAAATAATACATAATAAGAGCTTAGGACATGGCCCATCACAAAGTACTCAATAAAAGCTATGTATCATCATATCATCATCATCACCATCACCATTATGATTACTATTATTACATCAAGCAACACAAAAAATATTTTGCTGTTTTGGTGATTTAGATGAAGAGGTCAGCAAACTCTGGCCTGTGGACAAAATCTGGCCCACAGACTGGTTTTGAAAATAAAGTTTATTTTGAACATGGTCACACCCATTTATTTACATATTGTCTATAGTTGATTTTGTGCTACCATGTTAGAGTTGAATATTTGCAAAAGAAATTATATAGCCCTCAAAGGATTAGAGACTAACTAAGCAAATACACTGTTGTGTTTCATTTTTTTTAAAGTTTTTACTTAAATTCCAGTTAGCTAATATACTGTATCAATTGCAGTATTTAGTGATTCCACACTTACTTACAATACTCAGTGCTTATCATAACAAGTATACTCCTTAATCCCTATCACTAATTTAAACCATCCTCCCATCCATCTCCCCTCTGGTAATCATCAGTTTGTTCTCCATAGTTAAGAGTCCATTTCTTGGATTAGAGCAGGGAAGGCAGCTACAGAGACAGAGCCTAGGAGTGAGCTCTCAACTTGGGGTTACCTTGAACTGTAATCTGTGGCACAGGCCACTGCTCTGTGAGTGGGGTCCCCACAAGATCTGGGGAGACTCCCCTAGTAGAGCTCAGGGACCTACAGGATTTGGAGATTCCAGGTGGAGCTGTATGCCAGACACAGAGACACTTGGTAACAGGCTGGGTGAGCTTGGTGCGCAGCCAGAGGCCAGGGAGACGGGAGTTATTGACTGCTTTTCTCCAAGGGAGCACTGAGGAGTGGGCCCCGAGCACTCAGCTCCTCCAGGCCGGAGATTGGGAGGCTGCCATTTTCATTCCCAACCCTGAGAACTCTATAGAAAGCATTCAGGGAACAAAAGCTCCTGAAAGTGAACCCGAGCAGATTACTTAGCCTGGCCCCTGGTAAGGGTGGTGCAATTCTGCCTCAGACAAAGATACTTAAGAATCACTCCAACAGGCCCCTCCCCCAGAAGATCAACGAGAAATCCAGCCAAGACCAAGTTCACTTACCAAAAAGAACAGTGGAATTCCAGAGGAGGAGAAAGCAAAGCATGGAATTCATGGCCTTCTCCCCATGATTCTTTAGTCTTGCAAAGTTAATTAACTTTTTAATTTTTTTTCTTCTGCTAAAATTTTTCTTAACTTTTACCCATTCCTCTTTTAATGTTTTTTAACGTTTTTTTTAACTTTTTTATGTTTTTTAACGTTTAAACTAGTTTTCTAACTAGTTTATCTTAACAATACCTTTCACTAAAAAAAAAAAAAAAACTTTTTTGAACCTTCATTATTATACTCATATTTTACTCTCCATTGTATCTAACTTTATTTTTTGTATACACATGGGGTTTTTCTTCTAAAAAATTTGGGGTACAACTTCTTCTAATAGATCAAATTATACCCTAAATCTGGCACCAGGCTTGTTCTAGTCTTCAGCGTGAGAAAATTCTCTCCAATTTCTTTTTCTTTATTCTCCCAACCAACTTATCTTATCAACTCCTTTTTTAGAAATTTAAAAAAAAAATCATATCTATATTCATATTCCAACCCTTCATTGTGTTTACCCTTATATATGCTTTTCATTCTTTAAATTTTGGGAGGTAGTTTCTTCTAAGAGACCAAAATACTCCCCAAATTAAGTGGGTGACCCTGTTCTAGAGACCAGTCTAATATATACATATATATAGATACATATATTTCTTTTTTATATTTCTTCCTTATTTGTTTTCTTTTATTATTTTTTATTTTTTTATTTTATTTTAATTTTTTTTTATATTTTATTTATTAATTTTATTAATTATTTTTCTGAACTTCTTTTTACCCCATTTCTCCCTCCCCACAATTTGGGTCTCTTCTGATTTGGTTAAAGCACATTTTTCCTGGGGTCCTTGACACCCTCTTAGTACTTTATTCAATCTTTCATATATTCTTATCATGATAAAATGACAAAGCAGAAAATCTCACCACAAAAAAAAAAAGAACAAGAAGCAGTACCAAAGACTAGGGACCTAATAAATATGGACATTGATCTAGATCAATGTGGTCAGCTCTAGAGTTTAGAATGATGATTCTCAAGGTGCTAGCCAGGCTCAAAAAAGGCATGGAAGATATTAGAGAAACCCTCTCTGGAGAGATAAAAGCCCTTTCTGGAGAAATAAAAGAACTAAAATCTAACCAAGTTGAAATAAAAAAGTTATTAATGAGGTGCCATATAAAATGGAGGCTCTTACTGCTAGGATAAATGAGGCAGAAGAAAGAATTAGTGATATAGAGGACCAAATGACAGAGAATAAAGAAGCTGAGCAAAAGAGAGACAAACAAATACTGTACCACAAGGGGAGAATTCGAGAGAAAAGTGATACCATAAGATGAAACAACATTAGAATAATTGGGATTCCAGAAGAAGAAGAAAGAGAGAGGGGAGCAGAAGGCATATTGGAGAGAATTATTGTAGAGAATTTCCCTAATATGGCAAAGGGAACAAGCATCAAAATCCAGGAGGTACAGAGAATCCCCCTCAAAATCAACAAGAATAGGTCCACAACCTGTCACCTAATAGTAAAATTTACAAGTCTTAGCAAGAAAGAGAAAATCCTGAAAGCAGTCCTGGAAAAGAAGTCTGTAACATACAATGGTAAAAATATTAAATTGGCAGCAGACTTATCCACAGAGACCTGGCAGGCCAGAATAACTGGCATGATAAATTCAGAGCACTAAATGAGAAAAACATGCAGCCAAGAATACTATATCCAACTAGGCTATCATTGAAAATAGAAGGAGAGATCAAAAGCTTCCAGGACAAACAAAAACTGAAAGAATTTGCAAACACCAAACCAGCTCTACAGGAAATATTGAAAGGGGTCCTCTAAGCAAAGAGAGAGCCTAAAAGTAGTAGATCAGAAAGGAACAGAGACAATATACAGTAACAGTCACGTTACAGGCAATACAATGACACTAAATGCATATCTCCCATAGTTACCCTGAATGTAAATGGGCTAAATGCCCCAATCAAAAGACACACGGTATCAGAATGGATTAAAAAAAACACATCAATATGCTGTCTACAAGAAACTCATTTTAGACCTGAAGACACCTCCAGATTTAAAGTGAGGGGGTGAAAAACCATTTACCATGCTAATGGACATCAAAAGAAAGCTGGGGTGGCAATCCTTATATCAGATCAATTAGATTTTAAGCCAAAGGCTATAATAAGAGATAAGGAAGGACACTATATCATACTCAAAGGGTCTGTCCAACAAGAAGATCTAACAATTTTAAATATCTATGCCCCTAATGTGGGAGCAGCCAACTATATAAACCAATTAATAACAAAATCAAAGAAATACATCAACAACAATACAATAATAGTAGGGGACTTTAACACGTCCCTTACTGAAATGGACAGATCATCCAAGCAAAAGTTCAACAAGGAAATAAAGGCCTTAAATGACACACTGGACCAGATGGACATCACAGATATATTCAGAACATTTCATCCCAAAGCACCAGAATACACATTCTTCTCTAGTGCACATGGAACATTCTCCAGAATAGATCACATCCTGGGTCATAAATCAGGTCTTAGCCAGTACCAAAAGATTGGGATCATTCCCTGCATATTTTCAGACCACAATGCTCTGAAGCTAGAACTCAATCACAAGAGGAAATTTGGAAGGAACCCAAATACATGGAGGCTAAAGAGCATCCTTCTACGGAATGAATGGGTCCACCAGGAACTTAAAGAAGAATTGAAAAAAAATTCATGCAAACAAATGAAAATGAAAACACAACTGTTCAAACTCTGTGGCACACAGCAAAGGCAGTCCTAAGAGGAAAATATACAGTGATACAAGCCTTTCTCAAGAAATAAGAGAGGTCTCAAATGCACACCGAATCCTACACCTAAAGAAAGCCTAAACCTGGCAGTAGAAGAGAAATACTAAAGATCAGAGCATAAGTCAATGAAATAGAAACAACAACAACAACAACAAAAAAAACAAACAGTAGAACAAATCAATGAAACTCGGAGATGGTTCTTTGAAGGAATTAATAAGATTGATAAACCCCTGGCCAGACTTCTCAAAAAGAAAAGAGAGAGGACCCAAATAAATAAAATTATGAATGAAAGAGGAAAGATCACATCCAACAACAAAGAAATAGAAACAATTATAAGAACATATTATGAGCAACTCTACTCCAGCAAATTTGACAATCTGGAAGAAATGGATGCATTCCTAGATACACGCAAACTACCAAAACTAAACCAGGAAGAAATAGAAAACCTGAATAGATCCATAACCAGTAAGGAGATTGAAACAGTCATCAAAAATCTACCAGTAGGGGCACCTGGGTGGCTCAGTGGGTTAAAGCCTCTGCCTTCGGCTCAGGTCATGATCCCAGGGTCCTGGGATCAAGCCCCGCATCAGGCTCCCTGCAGGGAGCCTGCTTCCCCCTCTCTCTCTGTCTGCGAGCCTGCTTCCCCCTCTCTCTCTGTCTGCCTCTCTGCCTACTTGTAATCTCCGTCTGTCAAATAAATAAAATCTTTTTAAAAATCTACCAATAAACAAGATCCCAGGGCCAGAAGGGTTCCCAGGGGAATTCTACCAAACATTTAAAGAAGAATTAATTCCCATTCTCCTGAAATTGTTCCAAAAAATAGAAGTGGAAGGAAAACTTCCAAACTCATTTTATGAGGCCAGCATCACCTTGATCCCAAAACCAGACAAGGATCCCATCAAAAAAGAGAATTACAGACCAATATCCTTGATGAACACATATGTGAAAATTCTCACCAAAATACTAGCCAATACGCTCCAAAAGTACATTTAAAGGATTATTCACCACGACTAAGTGGGATTTATTCCATGGCTGCAAGGTTGGTTCAACATCCACAAGTCAATCAATGTGATACAATACATCAATAAAAGAACAAGAACCACATGATGCTCTCAATAGATGCTGAAAAAGCATTTGACAAAGTACAGCATCCTTTCTTCATCAAAACTCTTCAAAGTGTAGGGCTAGAGGGTACATAACTTAATATCATCAAGACCATCTATGAAAAACCCACAGTGAATATCATTCTCAATGGAGAAAAAATGAAAGCTTTTCCGTGAAGGTCCGGAACACTGCAAGAATGTCCATTATTACCACTGCTATTCAACATAGTGCTAGAAGTCATAGCCTCAGCAATCAGACCACAAAAAGAAATTAAATGCATCCAAATCAGCAAAGAAGAAGTCAAACTATCACTCTTTGAAGATGATATGATTCTTTATGTGGAAAACCCAAAAGGCTGCACTCCAAATTTGCTAGAACTTGTACAGGAGTTCAGCAAAGTGTGAGGATATAAAATCAATGTACAGAGTCAATTGCATTTCTATACACCAACAAGACAGAAGAAAGAGAAATTAAGGACTCAGTCCCATATTCAATTGCACCCAAAACCATAAGATATCTAGGAGTAAACCTAATCAAAGAGGCAAAGTATCTGTACTCAGCGAGCTATAAAGTATTCATGAAAGAAATTAAGGAAGACATAAAGAAATGGACAAATGTTCCATGCTCTTGGATTGGAAGAAAAAATATTGTGAAAATGTGTATGCTTCCTAAAGCAATCTACACATTTAATGCAATCCATATCAAAATTCCCTCCATTTTTTTTTCAAAAAATGGAACAAATAATCCTAAAACGTGTATGGAACCAGAAAAGACCCTGAATAGCGAGAGGAATGTTGAAAAAGAAAGCAAAGGTTTGTGGCATCACAATTCCAGACTTCAAGCTCCATTTCAAAGCTGTCATCATCAAGACAGTATGGTACTGGCACAAAAACAGACACATAGATCAATGGAACAGAATAGGAAGCCCAGAAATAGACACTCAACTCTATGGTCAACTAATCTTTGACAAAGCAGGAAAGAATGTCCAATGGAAAAAAGACAGTCTCTTCAACAAATGGTGTTGGAAAAATTGGACAGCCATATGCAGAAAAATGAAACTGCACCATTTCCTCACACTGCACACAAAGATAGGCTCAAAATGGATGAAGGACCTCAGTGTGAGAAAGGAATCCATCAGAATCCTTGAGGAAAACACAGGCATCAGCCTTTTCGACCTCAGCCACAGCAGCTTCTTCCTAGGAACATCGCCAAAAGCAAGGGAGGCAAGGGCAAAAATGAAGTATTGGGACTTCATCAAGATCAAAAGCTTCTGCACAGAAAAGGGAACAGTTTACAAAACCAAAAGACAATGGACAGAATGGGAGAAGATATTTATAAATGACATATCTGATAAAGGGCTAATATCCAAAATCTATAAAGAACTTATCAAACTCCACACCCAAAGAACAAATAACCCATTCAAGAAATGGGCAGAGGATATGAACAGACATTTCTGCAAAGAAGACATCCAGATGACCAAGAGACATATGACAAAGTCCTCCACATCACTTGGCATCAGGGAAATACAAATCAAAACCACAATGAGATACCAATCAGAATGGCTAAAATTAACACGTCAGGGAATGACAGGTGCTGGTGAGGATGTGGAGAAAGGGGAACCCTCCTACACTGTTTGGTGGGAATGCAAGCTGGTGCAGGCACTCTGGAAAACAGCATGGAGGTTCCTCAAAAAGTTGAAAATAAAGCTCCTCTGTGACCTGGCAATCATACTACTGGGTATTTATCCTAAAGATACAAATGTAGTGATTTGAAGGGCATGTGCACCGAAATTTTTATAGCAGCAATGTCCACAATAACCAAACTATGGAAAGAACCGAGATGCCCATCAACAGATGAATGGGTAAAGAAGAAGTGGTATATATATACAATGGAATACTATGCAGCAATCAAAAGAAATGAAATCTTGCCATTTGCAATGACATGGATGGAACTAGAGGGTATTATGTTTAGTGAAATAAGTCAATTGCAGAAATACAACTATCCTATGATCTCCCTGATATGAGGAAGTTGATAGGCAACGTGGGGAGTTTGGAGGGTAGGAAAGGAATAAATGAAACAATATTGGATCAGGAGGGAGACAAACCATAAGAGAGGGTGGTTGGGTTATTGACATTGGGGAAGGTATATGCTATGGTGAGTGTGGTGAAGTGTAAACCTGGCGATTCACAGACCTGTAGCCCTGGTGCTAATAATACATTATATTTTAATTAAAAAATTAAACAAACAAACAAACAAACCATGAAAGACTGTGGACTCTGAGAAAGAAACTGAGGGTTTTTTTTGGGGGGGGGTGATCCTGGTGGTGGGTATTATAGAGGGCACATATTGCATGGAGTACTTGGTGTGGTGCATAAACAATGAATTTTTGAACACTGAAAAATATAAAATAAAAATTTTTAAAAATGACTTTTTTCCTACTACGTCTTTTCTTTTCTAGCCTCAACAATTTTAGTTCTTGTAGCTTTTCCTCGTGATATGATTTCCAGCACCCTCATCACTCTATTTTTCTCCTCTGAACATTCTTCAAATTATCACTGAGTCAGTTAAATTATGAGACCTAAACTTGTATTAAGTAAAATTATCCCTTTCTTTACTTTGGACATTATAATGCATCCCAACATTGACAAGTTAGTTTTCTGGACCACTATATCATTCCTCTCCTGGCATATTGAACTAAAATCCCTATGTTTTACTGATATTTATATGCCTCACTGTTGGTTGTCCTCATCTGTTTTATTAATCCTGTGGTTGTTTATCTCTGTATCCAAGTGTAGAAATGGAAATTGTATCTCTGTGATATTCCATTTTGTGAGTTTAGATCTATCATTTGAGAGTGTTAAGAATTCTTTTTAGGGTGCCTGGCTGGCTTTCTCAGTTGAGCATCTGCCTTTGGCTTGGGTCATGATCCTGGTGTCCTGAGATCAAGTCCCACATGGAGGCTTCTTGCTCAGCAGGGAGCCTGCTTCTCCTTCTCCCTCTGCTGCTCTCCCTGCTTATTATCTGTCTTTGTGTGTGTGTGTGTCTGTCAAATAAATAAATAAAATCTTAAAAAAGTGAATTCCTTTGGATCCTGCCAGTCATATCATGAAATTTTAATCTTTCCTGTCTTAAAACCATTACAGAACTGATTAGCCCCTGGTGCTCTTTGTCTCTAGGGTCAGCTAGATTTTTCTACTCCCAGAGACTCTCCTTTATTTCTTCTTCTTACTTACTTATTTCTTCTTACTTTCTCTTAGGACTCCAGGGAGTCCTGGCTAGTGATGTCCGTGCTCTGTATGTTATTGTGAAGATTGCATACACCATGCTCCAGAATCCTATTTATTTCATGTTGGCCATCATCAAATCCTTAAAATGTTTCTCCTGTCTATTTTACCCTCACTTTCATTTTCCATCTATAGTTCTGTGATAACCACAATTTTCCTCTCATGTTCAGCTCAGCAGGTCTTGGGCCTCCAGGAGCTCTGCTTTTCTACATAATGGTCAGTTGGCTTTGGGGAAACTACTCTGTCAGTGGTAGAGTCTCTCCAGCAGCTGATAAGACCAGCTGTCATAATAAAGAACTAAGCCACAAGCCTTTTTAAAAATCCAGCTTTATAAGATGTAATTGACATGTAACTTTGTGAAAATTTAAGGTGTAAATGTGATAGCTTTATATATGTACATATTGCAAAATTATTATCAAAGTAAGGTTATTTAACACATCCATCAACTGACATAATAACCATTTATTTTTGGTGAGAACATTTAAGATACAATCCCTTAACAGCTTTCTAGTATACCACATGACTTCCACTTGGTATTTTGGTAACCATCTCCCAAAGCATCTGTTATATTTTTTTAATATGAACAGAAGGATGTCCAGAAAGCAAAACACATGGTAAGTTTTCCTGCCACTTCCCCAGTGGACAGTTCTGATTTTGAGAGCGGTCTTCTGGAACATCTATATGGGAGGGATAGCTCTTTAGCTAATTTCGGTCCCCTCCATTATCCATTTCCTGGTCAATACCCTTTAGAACAGGGCCATTGGCCCACCATAACAACTAGCTGACTCTTTCTGGAAGTTAGGATAAAGTTTAGAGTGTTGGTTTATAAGAAATACTTTTCTCAAATGCTTAAAGTAGACCCTGACTCCAGGCTGTTTTAAGCAAAACCAGACTTATTAGACAATCAATCTTTATGCCAACCCAGAATGGCTTTGAGAAAACACAGTTTTACCTGAGCCAGTTGACTATGACACAATGGTGTGTTTTTAGGATGACATGGATTTTCTCCAGAGTGGCCAAGAGTACAACCATACTAAACCCAAGTAATAGTAGCAAGTATATATAGACACAAATGCTAAAGGAATTCTCAGGGTGAGTCAAAGTACTGAAGTTTGAAATTTAAAGGAAGATTTAGAGACAATTATATTAATAAAAATAATTAAGTGATGCCTACTTCTCAGTCATTGTGCTTAATACTTTATACACTTAATCTTATTTAGACATTACAGCAATCATGTCTTATGAAAGGTATTATCTCCATTTTATAGACATAGCATCTAAAACTCCCAGAAGTGATTTCCTCAGAGTTTTAAGGGCAGTGGGAAGCTAAGCTGGAATTTGATTCTCACTGAGATAAGATCCAAAGTCCTTGCTCTTTGCATTGCACAACAATGCCTCCCAGGGGAGGGGCAAGGGTTGTCACAGGAAAACAAGGCATCCAAAGAAAAGAGAGAAGCCTCTTGGAATTGCTTCAAGTGAATGTTGAACAGATTTCCCAGAATTTCAGTGTTGGAAACTCATTCAAAGTAACTTTCCTCATATCTGGAGTAGAATGTATAAGGTTAGAGAAGTGAAAAAGTATTAGTTAATAAAAACTCATGATGGCCTTCTCTTGAAGAATTGGGAACTGGATATGGGAGTGGAAGAGAGGTTAAAAGGGTCATAAGGAGTCTGGAGGGAGGATGCTGTTCTAGCTCTAATGAGAGCTGGAACACATTTGCTCCTAATTCTCAAACCTACTCTAACCTCCCTGTGAAGTTTATTTTTTTTCTGGTTCTGTAAGCCCTTACAGGGCACACACTAGTATAAAGAGGCTCTGAGATTTGACTGTTACATGTGCCCTTTCCCACTTCCAAGGCTTAAATAGAGTAGGATCATTTAAGGTTCTTGCCTTGTTTAATTCTCACCTACTATCTTTCATAGAGTCTGCCTTATTCTTCCCAAATATACACTTAGGCAACATGACAAATATCCAGTTCTTTCCCCACAAGGTAAACCTTCAGTGTTTGATAGTGGAAATCACACTGTTTATGGGTCTTGTCTTTCCCAGAATAAGATATTTTCACTTCTTCAGATTTTCTAAGCCATATCTTAAGTTGTATTTCAACTTTCTCTGAATGAGCTCTAATTTGCCAATGGCTTTCATAAGTGTAGAGTCAATAACTAATTATAAGTCTCCCAGGGAATACAATATTGACCTATCCAAAGCAGGGAGGATACCTCATTCTTTAAAATTTCCTGGGAAAAATCCAACAACTTTTCACAGTTACTTGTGCTCTATTTATGATCTCACATTATTAGAAAGTTTCTTTTAGTCTCATATGGCCTATATCTGTCATGTCACCTTTTTGGCTCTCCTTATTTCCATAAAAGTGAATATGAATTTTTATCTCCTTTCATCAGAGATCTTCTCCTCCCCCCTCTATGTCTAGTTTTCTCTAAGAGACACAATCCTTCATCTTTCAAAATAGGCCTTCTTGTTTCTTAATGAGGCCTTGGTCCTAGATAGTGGATATCATCTGCATGGAGATAGCCTGGAATAACAAATAGAGACAAGTCCTTCAACCCAAGTTTGATGCCTGTGGAAAGGCAGGAGAAACTTCCTTTATTCTGGGATCTGGGCAGTGGGCCTATGTGTTTGAATTAAGGAAGGCCTTATCTGTCTTTATTTTCATGTCATTTTATAAATTTCTCAAAAAAGAATAGCAATAAACCAATGTACTAAAAGTGATTCCAAGGCAGCCTCAGGAGGACTGGTAGAAATTCTGCAAGAGTCTGGTAGAGACATTTTGGGGTGAGAGAGGAGACAAGTAAACATGAACTAAGTGGTAGTAGTGCATTGAACTGTGATTATGGAGAGATAATGTACTAAAGTGGGAAACAGATGGAGAGCAGGAAGATTAAAAGGAGATGATCATTTCAGAAATCATGTGAAATAGGCTGTGCCAAACCCTCTCAGATTTCTGAGTTCAGTTTCCTTGCAATCAAGAAATGTAATTTATAGTTTCCCCATTTTTTTATTGTGTTATGTTAGTCACCATAAAATACATCATTAGTTTTTGATGCAGTGTTCCAAGATTCATTGTTTATGTACAACACCTAGTGCTCTATGCAATCCCTATTTGACATCTTTCACATGTCCTCAGTCCTTTCCTTTTTTGTTGTTGTTGTTTTTTAATTTATTTATTTGTCAGAGAGAGAGGGAGAGAGAGAGCAAGCACAGGCAGACAGAGGCAGAGGGAGAAGCAGGCTCCCTGCCGAGCAAGGAGCCCGATGTGGGACTCAATCCCAGGACGCTGGGATCATGACCTGAGCCGAAGGCAGCCGATTAACCAACTGAGCCACCCAGGTGTCCCCTCAGTCCTTTCCTAAGTAAGACCCAGTGTGGTTTCACAGCTTCATTTCTCCAGTTCCTGCATTACTTCAGCATTTTACCAAGACCTCACCAAGAGACTAAACTTAGTTCCGCTTTAGAGATGAAAATAATACTCTTCTCTCTTCCTTATCTGTTGCTTTCCAAGATCACCAGGCCCAGAGATACCCAGTGGTGAAGAAAAGTTGCTTCAAATCCACTCAAAGAGATGGGTCAAGCCTGGGGGGAAAAATATAAAAACTGTAAAAAGTGGGAGAAGAAAAACAGAAAGCAGAGAGGTATAATTAGAGTATCTGAATAAAAAAAAAACGGAAATAATAAAAGGAGAAAGAAAATGAAGGAAAGAAAGAGAACTAAAACTGGAATTGAGTGTTTTTGACAATGCTGAGGTATAGTAGAACAGAGTGTCCCTGGCAAAGCTGAAACTTTGGGCTGTAGCCAAATTGTTCCATTCTAGTGACCTTTAGATAGCTAACTGTGTCTGTTCAGCACAAACTAGATGGGTAAATAAATAAATAAATTCTAAAGGAAAAAAAAAAAAGACATGCAGAAAAACAGTCCAGTAATGGGGAACTGATCAAAGGCCCCCTTTCCCTCATATGGCCTGCGGGTAGCTTGCTGTTCCAACCTGCAGCCTCCCTTCCCTGCCCCAGCTTCCTAGGAGGGAGGGGGGCATGAATGATGATGGAGGCTGATAACTCCAGAACCTTCCCTCCTCCCTGCCACTAGCAAAGCTCAATTGAACAGAAGAAGAAAACTGACAGGCCTAATGAGGAGATGGCCTCAGGGAAAGGAGGCAGAATATAGGCTCTAGGCAAGTACTGTTGTGATGTCAACACATAGAATGGCCTGGGTAGCCGAAATGGTAGGGGGCTTAGACAGCAGAGGCCAGCTTCCCAAACCCCACAAATAAATAGAAAAGAAGTTAAGTTTAGTCCTTCACTGTTAATTCCAGATTAAAATGATGGTTTTAAATTTTTATATCTGCAAGGTACATTTAAATATTTTTCTATCAAAACAGAGCTCACATCCTCAAATATTATTTAAGCCTAAATTTCTAGAAGTACAAAAAATCAGGAAAGAACTGATGTTGGTTTCATTTTTTCCACAAAGTCTTCCATAAACCCTGGTTCATTTCTAGAGTAAATACTGGAGTGTTCCCTCACCCCTGATAGTATTCAGAGCATATTTGAGGAGTGGGCAGCCTTTTACAGAGGTGAGTAGATCTCTTTAACTCTAACCATTTTAGAGTCAGGAGACTTCCTTATTGCACATCCATCATAGTCCAATCATCCTTCTCATCAGTTATGTCATCCCCAAAACCTTAAATTTATTGAATTAAGACAGAGGTAGATTTCTTCACAGGAGAGGTCTTTTTAATGGTAATTATTCCATGAGAGCTGGTGGGACAAAAAGAATTCCAAAGATCTGAGTTCTAATATTAACTTCACCATTTGCTGGCTATATGAAAACTTTGATGAACCTCTATTTCTTCATCTGTAAAGAGGGGATAAGATAACATAGTTCATAGGTGTGTTGTGCGGATCAAATAACTACTACAGACGTAACACATAGGTAGAACTTCATTAGCTTTAGCCATATTAATTTTCTGATGAAATCTTTCCTCCAATCTTGGAAAAGAGCAATGAACTGAGAACTTTAGATATAGCCATATAATTAACATCACTCTTAGCGCTCTCTTTCCTCTCCTTTGTCTTCTTAGGAACACAGTTCTAACAGGAGTGATTCCCAAGCCTGACAAAATACCTTTAACTTTTTGCTGATCTCAATTTTTTAACAGCTTGCTCTCCATTTCAATATTGCTCTCTTAGATTTATCCTTGAACCACTTTGGCTCAACTCTATAGCCACCCAGTCTTGATATCTTAGCATTGTCATTGACATGGTTTGCTTCTTCCATTATCATATACAAGTGCTATACAACTTTGTTAATTATTCCTTCATGGCAGCTCTAGATGCATTCTCAATTCTTCATGCTTCTAGTCTCTTTCCTTTTCTTGCCTCTTATCTCCCTATTCTCACAGTTCTCTGCTCTCTCTGTTTTTCTTTAATATATCCTTCATAGTGTAGTCAGAATAATCTTTCAAATATATCCTTTTAAGTCACTATGCACCCCTGAGCGATTTTTTTCAAAGACTTCATAACTAATGAGAATTAATTAGCTTGACTTAGCATTCAATAACTGCCATGATCTGGGCTCATTTAACTTTTCCACAGCAAAATAATCTGATTAGTGCTGGCATAAGGGGAAGCATAGGGAATGAGGGCAGAAAAAATGGTACCCAACCCAGCTGTTTGCTGCAAATAAGATACAATCTAAAGATTGAATAGACATTAGCCAAGAAAATAGTGGAAATGCAGGAAAGAAAAATGTTTGAAACAAGAGGATAATGTTCATGCATTTATTTAACATATTTGTTGAACATTTATATTATGACAGACATTGTGTTAGTCACTAGAAATGTCACAATGAACAAAAGAAATGAAATGAGGTCTCTGTTCTCATAAAGCAAATATTCTCCAAGTGGGGGATATAGTGTGTGTGTGTGTGTGTGTTTGTGTGTATGTGTGTAGATATAGATATAAAGACATAGACATACATACATAGATAATAAAAAAGTATGAAGAAAAGTAAGCAGGCAAAGAGATGAAAAGTGATGGGTTGGGTGGAATGCTATTTTAGGTAGAATTGTGCTGATGTTTGGACAGAGTTGTGAAGGAAATGAAAGCAGCCATATGTAAATGTGAAGGGAGGGCAACTCAGGCAGAGGGAACACTAAGTGAAAAGACCCTCAGGTGAAGAGTGTGCTTCGTGTGTTCAAGTAAGGGAGCTAGTGGCTGGAGTAAGAGATATAATGCCTATAGGCCATGCTATGGACATTGAAATATTGGAACATGTACAAAGGTATATATATAGAGAGAGAGAATGAGAGAGAGAGAATGGTAATTTGGTAATTAGTAGAACTCCAAGTAGTTCATTTTTACTGGAGTATAGTGTGAATAGGAAGTAACTAGAGATGATACTGTAAAGGAAAGGAGGATCAGATATAACTGAATGGCAAGCACAGAAGGAGTTTTTGGTTTATCATGTCATTATGAGGAACCACTGAAGGGTAATAAGCTAAAGAGTGAACTGATTAGATCTTCATTTCAGAAAGATCACTCTGGACAGTGTAGAGAGTAGATTGAAGTAGAGCAAGACCAAAGGAGATTAATTGGGGGATTATTGCAGCCATCTGGGTGAGAGGTGTGGGAGTTTACAAATGGGATATATTTTAGATATTTAGGAAATAGAATTTTCAAGATTTGGTGTTAAATTTGATGTGATGGGTTAGTGACAGGAAATAATGATGACTTCCAGATTCCAGGAAAGAAATAATATCCCATTTTACTTTTTAACATCCTATGGGTGTCAATTTTGTCTTCTCAAAGTCAATGGCCAGAAACTATGTGTCCCACTGTGTATTATAACCCTTTCCTGTAGTCAGTACCATGTTAGGAATTATTCTCAAGGAAAGGATGGGATGAAGATGAAAACTAATATATTGGGGGCCTCTACTCAATGGCAAGCATTGTACTAGTTTTATATACATTATGCTACTTAACCCTTACAACAGCCTTGTGGAGGGCTTATCCCTATATTACATATGGGGGTAAAAACTCAAACATTCAACTCACTCAGTGTCAAATAAGTAGCAAAGCATACTGTTCATGCAGCAGTAAAATTCTAATTCAGTGGCTGTGTAAATTGCCTTGTAATTTTAGAGCTTTTAACTTAAGCCTGAAGGAATGAATTGCTATGCTAGATGCCATCTGTAATCTTTGTGAAGCAATAAACAGTAAACTGTATTCTCACATTTGGTAGGGACTTAGATTGTGAGAATCAGACCATGGAGTTTTCTTTCTTATCTCCAGTTGTCTTTTTGTTTTGGTTTGCCTCAGGGCCTGATATAAAAATACTCATGTACAATCTTAAATGCAGCTCCCCTAAACCTTAATAAATTTAAGTGTCCCTTATGTATTTTCCATACTAGCAAAATAGGGTTTGATTCAACAAACATTATCTGAGTAGACCTACTACATGCAAGTTTCTGTAAGTGACACAGATGCACAGGAAGATTCCGCCTTCTCTCAGAGAAAGGTGAGAGCAAGGACTATAATGCAAGAACTGTATGAGAGGCAGTGAAATGTAGTGGTTAAGCATCTGGACTCTGGCGCAAGACTGCCTGCCTCAGATTCAATTCTGGCTCCAACACTACTCCTTGATATGAAGAGAAAGGACTGTGGTTTGGTGTGAATAAGGAATAGTGAAGAGCTCCATTTGGTTAGAGAATGGTGTATGGGAAGGGTAATCACAAAACATGAGGGTCAGAGTACAGACGCTCCTGAAGGCCAGCCAAAAGGCATTGGACTTTATTCAGAAGACCAGATCCAGTGTTGCAACCCACTGATGTGTTGAAAGTAATTTGTTATCCATAAGAGTTAAAGTACCAAATTTTGCAAATGATTTACCTAAAAAGAAAATCAAGTAAAACAGACTCAGGGTTATCCTACAATAAGATCATCTTCACTAATTTGCTTTCTGATGTGCTTTATTGAACAGGAAAGAAGGTTGAGTGGAGTTGTAATCTAGCTTACTAAGAATTACACATCACCCTCACCTTTATATTCACTTAGTCTTATTTCTGATTAATTCGGTAGTTGGTGAACACAACTGTAAGGATTTGTAAGTTGCAAGTTTGCAGTTACTCAGTTTTTTCTTTTTCACCTTACATTCAGGTACTTTCCTTATTAGAAAAAAAACAAGGATAGATAAAGAAAGGGCACCTAGTAAACTTATATTTACTTTACATATGAATTAGGATGAAACTATGAATGCTTCTGTTAATAAGAATATAACAGAAGACACTGCCTAATATATTGTGTTTAGTGAATATATGTTGTGTGCCTTATTACACACACAAAGATGATTTTATGAACTTCAGGCTCAGTTGGAGTTGTGAAAAAAGTCAACCGCAAACCACAAGGACTTTTGGGGGTATTGTCCAGTCATGGTTGATGTGTATGAATATCTTTGTGTGTTTTTAAATAAATTTATTTTGACTTCACTTTCAATTTTCATTCCTCAGTCCCCTAACTTTCAAAGAAGGTAGTAAAATGAGTTAGCTGCTAATAAGACTGGGTTGAAGTCTAAGAAATACACTTTGAAAAGTACATTAAACCTTTTGGAAATGTTTTAGCAAACAATTGCAAAGGTCATGGACAACTGACTCTTTGGGTTAAGACATTCTGTTAGGATTGCATTTATTTAAAAAAATTACAGATTATATAGATAAATAGCCTGTAGTGACCAAAAGAAGTACTTTCTAACATTTACTCTGCATATGCAGACTACATGAAATATTTCCCAGTTATTTCTTTCACTGTGACTGGAGGTTTGAACATAACTCACCTGCCAATACATGCGGTGTATCAGGTATCTGATTGAACTATAATCTGTGTGAATTGTATGAGTCTTGTTATAAAGAAGCTATGGTGACTTGATCAATGGTTTTTAGATCAAATTCTGAGCATGTTGCCCAGGTCCTGACAGATTACTACTTTATATCAACTTTATAGCTTATATAAAAAAATCACTGGAAATGATTTTGAAATGTTAAAAGTTATCAGGAAATCTCTTTCTACATCATTATAATAGCCAAGTGAATGTAAATGGTTAATTTCATTACTCACAGTCTTGTAAACTGCTTCTATGGATAATATACCAACAGTCTACAGTGGATGTCCTTCACTACCCTGAAAAACCTGGTTGGAGGTTTTCCAAAATCTGAGAATTTTTATGAGAGCCTATTGTACATGTGAGCATTGTTTCATGTTAAAAAAGAAGATAAGGAATGTTGCTGTAATCAGTAGAAAGCCATTGGTGGGCTGTATTCAGGGATGGAGCATGATTATAAGTAGCTTTAGCGTTAAGACTACATCTGAGTTATATATGTATGGCAGGTGAGTGTAAGAAGAGAACCAAGGGTTATAGACCAAAGATCAATAGACCAAAGAGAAGAATGAGTCCTGTAACAGTCCAAACAAATAGCCTAATATAGGAAAAGAATGAAAAGATTTGTGAAATCTTAGGGAAGTATCAGCTATAAAATTAGTGCTATCCAACTCTGTTCTACAGAAATGGGAATTGCATATGACTTGACCTAAATGAATTCAAGACTTCGTAATTGACCTATTGTGAAGAATGAAGAAAAAAAAGCAGTTAGGATGTTGGATGTATCATGTCTTCATGGTATAGTAT
This sequence comes from Mellivora capensis, assembly GCA_004024625.1. Taxonomy (NCBI): domain Eukaryota; kingdom Metazoa; phylum Chordata; class Mammalia; order Carnivora; family Mustelidae; genus Mellivora; species Mellivora capensis. Next base: position 5,949 of record PISX010009850.1, on the reverse strand, counting down.
AGATAGAGTATAACTAGGCATAAGGCAATAAAATTTATAATTGCTCCTTATATTTTTATTTAAATTCAATTAGCCAACATGAGTACATCATTAGTTTCAGAGTTGCATATCATAAATTCATTAGCTGCATATAATACCAAGTGCTCATCACATCATGTGTCCTCCTTAATGCCGATCACCCGGTTACCCCATCTCCCCACTCTCTTTCCATTCTGCAACCCTCAATTTGTTTTCCAGAGTCAAGAGTCTTTCATGTTTGTCTCCTGATGGTTTCCTGTCTCACATTGAGGTCTTTCATCTACTTTGAGTTTCCATTTGTGTATGGTGAAAGAAAATGGTCCAGTTTCATTATTCTGCATGTGGTTGTCCAGTTTTCCCAGCACCATTTGTTGAAGAGACTGTCTTTTTTTCCATTGGATATTCTTTCCTGTTTTGTGGAAGATTAGTGGACCATAGATTTGAAGGTCCATTTCTGGGATATCTAGTTTGTTCCATTGATCTATATGTCTGTTTTTGTGTCAATAACATACTGTCTTGAAGATTGCAACTTTGTAATAGAGCTTGAAGTCCAGCATTGTGGTGCCATGACCTTTGGTTTTATTTTTCAACATTCCTTTGGCTATTGGGGGTCTTTTCAGGTTGCATACAGATTTTGGGATTGTTTGTTCCAGCGCCTTGAAAAATGTCGATGGTATTTTGATAGGGATTATATTGAATGCGTAGATTGCTCTAGTAGCATAGACACGTTAACACTATTTATTCTTCCAATCCATGAGTATGGAATGGTTTTCCATTTCTTTGTGTCTTCCTCATTTTCTTTCATAAGTGTTCTGTAGATTTTAGAGTACAGATCCTTTACCTGTTTGGTTAAGCTTATTCCTAGGTATCTTACAGTTTTTGGTACAATTGTAAATGGGATTGATTCCTAAATTTCACTCCCTTCTGTCTCATTGTTAGTGTATAGAAATACAACTAATTTATTTGCATTGAAGTTATATCCTGACACATTACTGAATTCCTTATGAGTTCTAACAATTTTGGGGTGGAGTCTTTGGGTTTTTCACATAAAGTACTATGTCATTTGTGAAGAGTGAGATTTTGACTTCTTCTTTGCCAATTTCAATGCCTTCTATTTATTTTTGTTGTCTTGTTATTGAGGCCAGGACTTCTAGTATACTGTTGAAGAACAGTGGTGATAAGGGACATCACTGTCGTGTTCCTGAACTTAGGGAAAAAGCTCTCAGTTTTTACCCATTGAGAATGATATCTGCTGTGGGCTTTTGGTAGATGGCTTTTATGATATTGAATTATGTTTTCTCTACCCTTACACTGTGGAGAGTTTTAATCAGGAAAGGATGCTGTATATTGCCAAATGCTTTTTCTGCATCAATTGGGAGGATCATATGGTTCTTGTCATTTCTTTTGTTAATGTGATGTATCACTTTGATTGATATGCAAATGTTGAACTAACCTTGCAGCTCAGGAATAAATCTCACTTGGTCCTCGTGAATAATCCTTTTTTTTCTTAAAACAATGATGGTATTTTTTTAAAAAATTTATTTATTTGTCAGAGAGAGAGGGAGAGAGAGCGAGCGAGCACAGGCAGACAGAGTGGCAGGCAGAGGCAGAGGGAGAAGCAGGCTCCCTGACGAGCAAGGAGCCCGATGTGGGACTCAATCCCAGGATGCTGGGATCATGACCTGAGCCGAAGGCAGCTGCTTAACCAACTGAGCCACCCAGTCATCCCGAATAATCCTTTTAATGTAGTGTTGGATCATACTTACTAGTATCTTGGTGAGAATTTTGCACCATATTCATCGGTATATTAGTCTGTAATTCACCTTTTTGATGGGATCTTTGTCTGGTTTTGGGATCAAGGTAATTCTGGCCTTATAGAAGGAGATTAGAAGTTTCTTTCCCTATTTGTTTGAAATGGTTTCAGAAGATAGGCATTAGTTCTTTAAAGGTTTGTTAGAATTCCCCTGGGAATGCGTCTGGCCCCAGACTCTTATTTTTAGGGAGATGTTTGGTTACTGCTTCACTTTCCTTGCTAGTTTTGGTTTTGTTCAGGTTTTCTATTTCTTCCTGATTCAGTTTTGTTAGTTTATGCATTTTATGAATACATCCATTTCTTCCAGATTGCCTAATTTGTTGGCATATAGTCACTCATAATATGTTCTTAAAATTGTATTTCCTTGGTGTTGGTGGTGATCTCTCCTCTTTTATTCATGATTTTATTAATTTGGGTTCTTTCTCTTTTCTTTTGATAAGTCTGGCTGAGGGCTTATATATCTTATTAATTTTTTCAAAGAACAAGCTCCTACTTTTGTTGATCTGTTCTATTGTTATATGGGTTTCTGTTTCATTGATTTCTGCTCTAATCTTTATTATATCTCTTCTCCTGATTGCTTTAGGCTTTATTTGCTGTTCTTTCTCTAGCTCTTTTATGTGTATGGTTAGGTTATATATTTGAGACTTTTCTAATTTCTTGAGAAAGGCTTGTATTTCTGTTACTTCCCTCTTAGGACTGCCATTGTTGCATCTCAGTGGTTTTGAACAGTTGTGTGTTTTTAAAAAGATTTTATGTATTTATTTAAGAGAGAGAAGGAACATGGAGAGCAGCAGATGGAAAGGGAGAAACAGGCTCCTCACTGAGCAGGGAATGTGATGCAGGACTCAATCCCAGGATGCTGGGATCATGACCTGAGCAGAAGGCAGATACCCAACTGACTGAGCCACCCAGGTGCTCAACAGTTGTGTTTTCTTTTTCCTTTGTTTCCATGAAATGTTTAATTCATCTTTAATTTCCTGGTTGACCCATTCGTTCTACAGAAGGATGCTCTTCAACTTCCAAGTATTTGAGTTCCTTCCAAATTTCCTTTTGTGATTCAAAGTTTCAAAGCACTGTGGTCTGAAAATACACAGGAAATAAACCCAGTCTTTTGCTACCAGTTGAGACCTGATTTGTGACACAGTATGTGAGCTATTCTGGAGAATGTTCCAGGTGCACTTGAGAGGAATGTATATTCTGTTGTTTTAGGATCGAATTCTCTGTATATACAGTCTTTGGTTTAAAATCTAATTTGCCTGATATGAGGATTGTTACCCCAGTTTTCTTTTGATGTCCATTGGCATGATAAATGATTCTCCACCCCCTCCCCTTCAATCTGGAGGTGTCTTGGGTCTAAAATGAGTCTCTTGTAGACAGTGTATGGATGGATCCTGCTTTTTCTATATAATCCCTGTGTCATTAGGTTAGAGTTTTTAGCCCATTTACATTCAGAGTAACGAATGAAAGATATGAATATATTGTCATTGTATTACCTCTAAAATAACTGTTTTTGTGTATTATCTCTGTTCCTTTATGGTCTATGTAACATTTGGGTCTCTTCACTTATAGGATCCCCTATAATATTTCTTGCAGGCCTGGTTTAGTAATCACAAATTCTTTTAGTTTTTGCTTGTCTTGGAAGCTCTTTATCTCTCCTTCCATTCTGAATGAAAGCCTTGCTTGATAAAGTATACTTGACTGCATTTTTTTCCTCATTTACTACCCTGAATATGTCATGTCTGCCCTTTCTCGCTTGCCAGGTCTCTATGAATGGGTCTGCTGTCAGTCTAATGCTTCTACCCCTGTAGGTTAGAGACCTCTTGTCTTAAGTTGCTTTCAAGATTGTCTCTTTATCTCTGAAATTTGTAAGCTTCATTATTGTATATTGGGGTGCTGATCCATTTTTATTGATTTTGAGGGGAGTTCTCTGTGCCTCCTGGACTTGAATGCCTGTTTCCTTCCTCAGTTTAGGGAGGGTCCCAGCTATAATTTGCTCAAATGTACCACCTGCACCTCTCTGTCTATTTCTTCTTCCTCTGGAACCCCAATAACTCTAATATTGTTTCATTTTATTTTATCACTGATCTCTTGAATTCTCCCCTCATGGTCCAGTAATTGTTTATCTCTGTTTTGCTCAGTTTCTTTATTCTCCATAATTTTATCTTCTATGTCACTTATTTTCTCTGCTGCCTCATTTATTGTAGCAGTAAGAGCCTCCACTATTGATTGCATCTCAGCAATACCTCTTTGATTTCAACCTTTTAGATCTTAGTTCTATTAGTTCTCCAGAAAGGGATTCTCTAGTGTCCTTTATAATTTTTTCAAGCCCAGCTATTATCTTTATAATCATTGTTCTGAATTCTAGCTCTGACATTTTACCAATATCCATATTTATTAAGTCTCTGGCAGTGATTTCTTTCTCTTGACCATTTTTCTAGGAATTTCTCCTTCTGATCATTTTGTCCAGAGAGGAATAGATTAACAAGAGTACGAAAAAGAAGTAAAAGATAAAAAAATTAAAAATATCAACCATGACCCCAGCAAAAGATACACTGAAACCAAAAAAGGAGAAAAAAATAAAGGAAAAAATAGAGACTATAATCAAACTGGTAGACAATCAGGTTGATACACTTTGTCCTGTGTGTATTTTGGTCTGTTTGTTAGAAGACACTTGATCCCAAAATGGTATGAAAGAAAAACTTTTATATATATACAAAAATAAAATTGAATACAGTAAAAGGAAGCCAAAAATGAAGACTGTACTGTTAAATATGAATAAAATGAAAATTTAAAAAAAAAAGTCTTAAAAGAGAATTGATAAAATGAGGAACTATTTGAAAGGAAAAAATGAAAAAAGACAGAAAATTTTTAAACCAAAAGACTAAAGAATCATGGGGAAAAAAAAATCTCAAATTCTATATACCGTTTTCCCCTAGCGTATGAGTTTTTCATTTTGTAGATGTGGTTTTGGTCTGATGTCTTCTGGGAGAAGGTTGTGTTGGATTGATTCTCAGGTGTTTGTCTCAGAGGCAGAATTATACTGCCTCTTAGCAGGCAGCCGGGCTCAGTTTAAGCTGCTTCAGGTTGTTCTATGTGGCTTTTGTTCCCTGAAGGCTTGTTGTACTGCTTTAGAAGATGAAAAAAAGAAATAAAGAAAGAAATAAAGAAAATAAAAATGGCAGCAACCCAACCTCCAGTCCTGGGGCTGAACGATCATGGCACACTCTTCAGTGCACCCTCAGGGAAAAGAAATTAAGTACCTTTGTGTGCAAAAAACTCCACAGACTCCTATGATGCACACCAGCACCAATCCTCCCAGGGGAGGGAAGGGGGTCTCATCATGGCTTTGCTGCTTATTGGACCCCTTCTCAGGGAGCAGTTGCCCAATTGTACTGCAGTTTGAGGTTTATGGCAACACCTACCTGAGAGGCCACTCCAGGGCTCGCTAACTGTAGCTGGCTTCCCCTCTCCAATGCTTAGGAAGTCTGTTGCACTCAGGCACATTCATGCTTTCTGTGACCCTGGGGATCCTAGGACCACACTGTCCCACTTAGGATTCTAGCCCACTTCACCAACTGAGCAGCTTTCAGGCAGTGATATCCCTTAGAGGAGCAGACTTCTGAAAGTTTTGATTTTGTACTTCACTGCTATATCATTTTCCAACAGCCAGCTTCTGGAAGCTCCCTCCTCCTATGATTTATCTTCCAGTATATCCCCTCAGGTTCACTGCTCAGCACCTCCTAACTTGCAAAAAGTAGTTGATTTTATATTTGTAGACTTAAAGCATTTTTTCCCTTAGATCTCAGGTTGAATTCATAGGTGTTCAGAATGATTTGATAAATATCTAGCTGTTTTCAAGGGACCAGACTCTTCCACCATCTTCTCTCCTTGATGCTTCTATTTTTTTTTAATTTCTTTACAGCGTAACAGAGTTCATAGTTTTACACCACACCCAGTGCTCCATGCAATGCGTGCCCTCCACAATACCCACCACCTGGCTCCCCCAACCTCCCACCTCCCGCCCCTTCAAAACCCTCAGGTTGTTTTTCAGAGTCCATAGTCTCTCATGGTTCATCTCCCCCCCAATTTCCCTCAACTCCCTTCTCCTCTCCATCTCC
>PISX010009849.1:0-73343 GCA_004024625.1 Mellivora capensis | reverse complement strand
CACCCCTGCCCATGTCCCCCTCCTCTGTCCATGTCCCTCCCTCCTGCCCATGTTCCCCACCCCTGGGCATGTACCCAGCCCCACCCATGTCACACCCCTGCCCATATCCCCCACCCTTGTCCATCTTCTCAACCGGTGCATGTTTCCCTGCCCTGTGCACATGCCCCACCCCTGTCCTTCTCTCCCTTACCCCTGTCCATGTCCCCCTCCTCTGTGCATCTGCTCTCTCAGCTCCGCCCACCTTGGTACTGCTCTGCCTTTCCCCTGCCTTGTCCCCCAGGTATACGCACTGTTGGGCTCCCGGCTGGCGCCAGCACTATCATCTCGGCCAGAGGCCCCTCATGCCTATGGCCAGATCTTGGAGGGGACAGAAGAGGGAGTCTCAGACCCTCACACCCCAGTCCCTTCCTCACCCGCCCCTTCACCTCCCCACCCCTCCCTTGGCTCCTTGATGTGGCTAAGTTTCCGCCTCCTACTCCCTCGGGCTTCCTGCATGAGCCCCAGTTATGGTGAAAACTCATCTCCCCTTCTAAGAACCCTGACGTCCGGTCCCCGGAGCCCTTCCCAGGCCAGGGACCCAGCGACCTGACCCCCATCCCTCCTCCCTCATCCAGGAGGAGGACCCCAGCCCCGCCCCTCGGGGACCCGGAGCCCATTTCTCCTCACGCACCAGGCTCGCCCTGGGCGTGGAAGGGGCCAGACCGGGTGACAGCCAGAGATCGAAAGCGAAAGGAAATTTTGGGGGGCGAGAGCGAGCTGGGGTGGATCTGGCTGAGGGGAGGGGCGCCACCTGGTGGTGACAGGTGGCGGCGGGCACGTGCCCCCAGAGTCCTGAGCTGGGTGGAAGCTCCTGCTGGGACACACAATGAAGGGGGAGCTGCCCCCAGCCGGAAGCAATGCCCGCAGGGCAAGGAGGAGGCCAGCTTGGGGCCTGCATCTTCACCTTGTATAGGGAAGACTGGTCAGAGATGGACAGAGGCGCCAGGAGAGGAGGGCCGGACACTGGACGGAGTGGAATGGAACCTGGAAAGGGGGAGACAGAAGGGGGTGGAGGCGGGGTGGGGGGTTGGAAGGTGACGGGTGCATGTGGGGCCAACAGAGGGCATCCCCACCCCGAGCCGTGCCCACAGACCTCCCTGCTGTTGCTGTCCTGGCCTGGCCTCCGGGACTGTCCCTTGTGACACAGGCTCACCACCATCTTGGATGTGTGGGCTAAGAGTAGTTTCTGGGGGGCTCCAGGGATCCTTGGCTTGTATCTGCATAACTCCATCCCCGACTCTGTCTTCACCTGGCCTTCTTCTCTAGAAGTGTCTCTCCTCTGGGTGTCCCTTGTAAGGACACTCGTCATGAGATGTAGGGCCCACTTGGATAACCCAGGATGATCTTTGCTCAAGATCCCCAACTTTATTATATCTGCAAGGACTGTTTTTCCAAATAAAGTCACATTCATAGGTTCCAGGGGTAAGGATGTGGACGTATCTTTTGGGCGGGGGGTTGACCATTCAAACCACTAAGTTCCCACCAGGCTGTTTCCCACCTCTGGGCCTTTGCACATGCTCTCCTCTGCCTGGACTGCTCTCTAGCCACATCAGATCCTCATGGTCCTTCTGGATACAGTGCATGCACTCATCATCAGGGAGAACCAAATCACATCCACAATGAGATCACCACACACCAGTTAGGACAGTCACCATCAAAAAGACAGAAGTGTTAGGGGGCCTGGGTTTCTCAGTCGATTAAGGTCCGGTGGCAACGTAAATGGGTGCAACCACTATGGAAAGTGGTATGACACTTTCTAAAAAAAAAATACTGTGAAAATAATAGAACTACCCCATGATGCAAAAATCCCACATCTGGGTATTTGTCCCAAGGAAATGAAATCAGTCTCTCAAAGAGGTATCTCTTTGTTCACTGCAGCATTATTTACAATAGCAAGATAAGACCTAAGGGTCCGCTGATGGATGGGTGAATGGAAAAAGAAAATGTGGTATACACACACAATGGAATCTCATTCAGCCATAACAAGAAGGAAATCCTGCTGTTTGCAATGACGTGGATACATCTGGAGGATGTGATGCTAAGTGAAATAAGCCAGAGAAAGATGAATCTTGTAGCGTATCACTTATATGTGGAAAATAAAAAAGGCAATTCAGAGTGCCAGAGAGTAGCACAGTGGTTGCCTGGGGGTGGGGTGTGTGTGTGCAGGGGAGATGGGGAGATGTTGGTCAAAACTCACAAAGTTCTGAGGATCCAATGTACAGCATGGTGATGATAAATAACAATACTGTATTGGGGTGCCTGGCTGGCTCAGTCGCTTAAGCATCCAGCTCTTAATTTTGGCTCAGGTCACGATCTCAGGGTCGTGAGATCGAGCCCTGCAACAGGCTCTGCACTGGGCGTGGAGTCTGCTTGGGATTCTCTCTCTCCGTCTGCCCCTGCTCCCTCTCTCTCTCAAAAAATAATAATAAACTCTCTAAACAAAACCAAAATAATCAATACTGTTTTGTATATCCGAAATTTCCTAGAGGTTGGTTTTTGCTTTGCTTTTGGGTATATCTGAATTTTGTTTTTCCAGTTCGACTGAGTTAAGAGGGTGGATCTGAAGTGTTCTCATGAGGCACAAAAAGGTAACTTTGTGAAGCGATGGGCGTGTCCATTAACTTGATCACCGTAACCATTTTACAATGTATGGGTATATTAAGTCACCACGTTTTATACACTTAAAAACCATGTACATCTAAAACATGTATAATCTTTCCTTGTCAATCATACCTTAATAAAGCTGGAAAAAAGCCCTGAACACTCATGGCAACTTCCTTGGGAAGGTAGCCACCACCCCTCTTTCCCTCCCTCATACACACACACATACACACACACACACACACGCTCATGCAGTTTGGGTAGGGTGGCATCTCCGGGCACCCCAAGTGCCCTGAGTTTCCTCTGTTATAGTACATGTCACCTTACCTTCTGTCTTCCAACCAGAGCTGAGCCTACTTCTCCTCTGCTCACACACCTTCTGTGGCTCCCTATTGCCCTTAGGACAAATTTCCAGCCCTTCTGCCACTGGGGCCACATTCCCTTTATCTCCTCCCCTTCACCCCCCTCCCCAAACCCTTGATAAGATCCTCAGTCCTTAGCTCCAAATCCAGCCCGGCGCAAGGCTTCCTCTGGGTCCCCCAGTGTCCTGTGTCCCATCCACAGATTGTACGGCTTATGGGTTCCTGGCACAGGCTGGGGGCTTGTTGGATTGCTGGGCCTGACTTTTCTTTGGGTTTCCAACTTTGCCCTGCCAGGGCTAGGCACACAAGAGGACCCAGGAGCTACGTCTCATCGCATCAGGCCTGGCAAATGTCGCTTCCAACCCTGGCTGGGTCACTGCGGGAGCTTGGCCAGCCCCTTATCCTCGCTAAGCCTCAATTTCTTCAACTCCAAATTGAGGGCTGAGGTGGTAAATGAGAAAATATGAAGTCCTTCCACATCTGTGCGTCTGGGAATCTCTTGCTTGGCTGTCCTTCCTTGCACCCTGCTGGGGGGAACCTCAGGCATGGTCACGTGACTCATTTTGCTCAATAAGAGTGAATGAGGACAGTGACAAGCGTCACTTCTGCATGAGATTAACGGGGGCAGGGAGTGGATCTTTAATGGCAGAAACCATGTTGAATCGGGCCTCCGTCAGCTCAATTCCCGTGAATCACGTCAGCAGAGCCTGCGTGGCTCTGATGAACAGAGGGCCCCTGCCACCCCCAATGGACAGGTAGTGTGAGCTACCAATGAACTTGTGGTTGATGACCGCAGAGGTCTGGGGGTTGTTACTGCAGCAAAGCCTCGTCTGTCCTGTTACACCTGCCATCTCTGCTCCCTGCCCTCTTTGCTGCACTTCCTGTTCAGCCTGGCTTAGCTTCCTTGTTGCACCGAACAGATGCTTCTCGATTATTCACGTGCTTTCCGTCTATCTCCTCTTGCGGTGGGTGGAACGCCTGGCCCGGAAGATGTCCACTGGAACCTCTGATTGTTCCCCTGCATGGCCAAAGGGCCTCTGCAGATACGACTTTGTTAATTATCTTGAGATGGGGAGATTATCACGGGTTGAGTAGGTCCAGTGTCATTATAGATGTATTTGGAAGGGAAAGAGGGAGGCGAGAAGATCACAGAGTGATGCCATGAGAGAAAGACTCAAGTGGCCACTGCTGGCAATGAGAAGTGATGCAGGGGGCGCCTGGGCGGCTCAGTCAGTTAAGCGTCTGCCTTCGCCTCAGGTCGTGATCCTAGGGTGCTTGGATCAAGCCCCCACAGTGGGGTCCTTGTTCAGTGGGGAGCCCCTGCTTCTCCCTTTGACCCTGTCACCCCCCCACACCCCGCTCATGCCCTCAAATAAATAAATTCTTAAAAAAAAAAAAGTGACAGGCGGTCATGCGCCAGGGAAAGTGATTCTCCCTTCCCTTGGGCTCTAGCTAGCAAGGCAGTCCTGCTGACACCTTGATTTTCTCTCAATGAGACCCACTTCAGACGTCTGACGTCCAGGACCCTGAGATAATACATTTGTGTTGTTTTACTTAAGCCACGAACTTTGTTACAGCAGCGACAGGAGCCTAATACACCTGTCGCCTGCTAGCACACGGGCTCCTGAGGCCGGCGGTCTCGCCAGCACCTAGAACAGCGCTTCAATCGCAGGGAGCGCTCACTGGGTATTTGCTGCCTGATTGGAGGCTGCACAGACCAGGACAGAGATGATTGGCTCAGAGGCGGAGGCCTGACCCAAGCTGGCCAATCAGATTTCCTCTCCCTGGAAGCAGCGCGGACTCTTGCCTGGGCTCTGGGCTAGGAGGTTGTGGACCTGGCTGGCGGTCACCTTCCGCTGCTTAAAGCAACAGGATTACTAGGAAGGACACTGAGGCAGCCCATGGGATCCTGGGGGGAACTGTCAAACCACAGATGGGAACTAGAGCCTTCCAGGGACTTTCCTCCAGCTCTCTCATTCCTTTCTTTTCCAAACGTCTAGATCCTGGGAGAGGTAATTATTCTTCCCAGCCCTAGTCAGATCCTGACAGGAGGCTGGCTGCCTATTCCCATTTGCCTCATGACAGAATTAACCTCTAACGAGCGGCAAGCATTCACAAAGCATGTCCCATGTACCCACCAAGTCAATCAGTCTAGCTGGAACGATTAGTCCCATTTTGCAGATGAGGAAACAGGTGCAGAGCAGTGAAGAAGCTTTCCTAAAGTCACATTGCTGTAAGAGGTCACAGAAGCAGACAAGTAGGGACAGAAAATTCCAGAGATGGGGCGCCTGGCTGGCTCAGTCAGTGGAGCATTGGACTCTGAATGTTGGGGTCATGAGTTCGAGCCCCATGTTGGGTATAGAGATTATGAAAGAAAATAAAATTAGGGCACCGAGGTGGCTCAGTGGGTTAACCTCGGCCTTCGGCTCAGGTCATGATTTCAGGGTCTTGGGACCGAGCCCCGAATTGGGCTCTCTGCTCGGCGGGGAGCCTGCTTCCTCCTCTCTCTGACTGCTTGTGATCTCTCTCTGTGTCAAATAAATAAGTAAAATCTTAAAAAAAAAAAGAAAAGAAAAGCCCCAGACGGGGTAACTGGGTGGCACATGGTTAAGCGACTGCCTTTGGTTCAGGTCATGATCCTGGAGTTCTAGGATCGAGTCCCACATAGGGCTCCCTGCTCAGCGGGGAATCTGCTTCTCCCTCTGACCCTCCCCCCCCTCAAGCTCTTTCTCTCTCTCTCTCCCAAATAAATAAAATCTGTTTTAAAAAATAAAAAAAATACTATTAAAAAGAAAGAAAGAAAAGTCCCAGAGATCAAAGAGAAAGAAAGAAAAAGAAAAGGAAGAAGGAAAAAAAGACCCCAGAAATCATGTGCCTCCAAGAAAGGACTGGTCCTGGTTCCTGCGTACTTTTGGTTTCTCCAGGACCTGGGGCCCCTCAGATGCATGTCTTGCCCTATTTTCTGTGGGAGGTCTCTGCAACCTTCCAGAAAATTTCCTCTTATCCTAAGCTAGCATGAATGGGTTCCTGGCATCCCAAAGAATTTTGAAAGAGGCATTGTGCCGGAGCCACCCAGATGGGTTCATGGGAATGGACGGTTAAAAATTCAGGAATTTTGTCAGCCTGTTTGTTGTTCAGTCATCTGGGCTGGAAATCTGACATGGTGGGATCATGTCCCAGTTCCAATGGGAACCTGCGGATGTTACTTACCAGGCCTTTATCCTACTCCTGAGAGCCACTATGCTTTTACTCTGTACCAGCACACCACGGATCCTGAAACCACGCATTGGCAGAGCAAGTCGAAGAGTGAGAGCCTCAGGATGGAGAAGACGCGAGGGGAAACAAGAGACCCTGGGGGCCTGTCTGGGTCTTCTCAGAGTTCCCTATATCTGTTTCACAAACACTGTGTTGTACCAGAGCCAGCCCACCCGGCTGCTGAGTCTCTGAACTCGGATGGCCTTGAACAGACCAGAAGTTGCTACTCCCCCACTTCCTCCCCTCAGAAGCACAGCCAAGGTTGGTTAGAGTTTATTGGAGGGCATGGAAGTCCTAATAAGAGAAAGTTCCAGGCTTCTGGTGTCTGTCAGGGTCCATCTCTCCTCCGTCCAAGATGGAGCGGGGGGCACTCGGGCATCAGTCTCCCATGGGCAGCCACAGGGCCTTGGTCCGTGCTGCCCGAAGCCCCAGCTCTTGGCCTGCCCCCTGGGCCTCCTGATCCCAGGCGCGAGGGCAGCCCCGGTTCACCCACACCGGCTTCAGGTTTCCAGCTGAGGCCCACTCCACAAACTGGGAGCCCTGGCACGAGAAGAGGGGGATCAAGACTTCTGCCAGCTGGGATGCCAAGCAGCTGTGTCCTATTACTGAGGGGCCTGACGGCTTGACATAGGCTCTTGTTTCTACAATGCTCAGTCTGTAGTCCACAGACCTTCTAGATGCTGAGGGAAACAAGGCTGACCTTTGCGGCTAGGGGATTTCCTCCCCATTAACAGCCCACATTCAAAGGAATGGGGCCTGGGTTCTTGGTGACAAGGAGTTCCCCTGTTATCATCAGTAGGGTGGACTGTGGGTCTCTGGTTCTGTTACTAGGGTGTGGTCCTTAGTAATGTGTCGTCCAGTGAGATGAGGTTTTTGGGCCCTTGTTGCTATGCTAAGGAGATCCCCTTACTTAGCAACCTGGGCTCTAAAAGGGCAGGACCTCCTAACCCGGTTGCTGAGGAGTCTTTCCTCCCTAGCAACTGGAACTCTAAGGTGGCAATGCCCTGATTCCAGAAAAGGAAGAGGCTGTCGGTGAGGTTCGAGACACTGAAAAGACAGCAAAGCAAAGGGTACCTCGGCAGATCCGAAGTACCACAGGGCCTGGACGTCCTGGTGCAAGGCCAGGCAGCGGGTCAGGTGGTCCCGGTCGCCAGTCACCACATTCACCAGGCCTGCTGGCAATAAGGCGACCATATCCTAGGGGACAGTAGAGAGGATTGGGCAGGATGGGAGTCAGAAATCCGGAGGCAATAGGCTGGGTGAGGAGTGAGCATCCGGGGAGAGCCCTTGGGGCTCCTGGAAGGAACGGGACCTGGGTCATGAGTGGAGAACGCTTGAGGCCTGGACAGAATGGTCCCGGGGTCGATGAGCAATACAGGCTTGGATGGGGGTGGGGTGGGGGGGTTACCACGGTTACCAAGGGGGTGGGGTGAGTGCAAGCCTGGGGCACCTCCCATCCACCTGCTGCCCCAGGGGCTGCTGGGAGCTGCAGCAGGAAGGCGGAAAACTGTACCTGGCAGACCTCCAGGGCGGGGATGGGACAGGCCCCGCTGGGCACCAGGACCACAGTGTTGCCATGGGCCAGGGCGGCAGCCAGCAGGGACACGAAGGCAAGAAGGGGCCACTCGTCAGGGCACACAATGGCCAGCACGCCCAGTGGCTCCCGCAGCCGGAGCACAGGGCCTTTCAGCTCTGCCACCTGCGGGGACAGGCAGGAGGTCAAGGGCTGGGCACAGGAGCCTTGTCGTCTGCCCCATTCCTCCTCTCCCTACCTTTCCTTTTTTTTTTTTTTTTTTTAAAGATTTTATTTATTTATCTGACAGACAGAGATTGCAAGCAGGCAGAGAGGCAGGCAGAGAGAGGAAGGGAAGCAGGCTCCCCACTGAGCAGAGAGCCCGATGCGGGGCTTGATCCCAGAACCCTGAGATCATGACCTGAGCCGAAGGCAGAGGCTTTAACCCACTGAGCCACCCAGGCGCCCCTACCTTTCCTTTTCTGTAACAACTCCTATGATGATTCACTGGGTAAAAGTGCAGAGCGGACTGGAGCCAGGCTGTGAGCTCTGCCACTCACCAGCTGTGTGACCTCGGGGGAGTTACTTAACCTCCCTGGGCCTCAGTTCCCCATCTTTCAAACGAGTCGAACGGTGCTTCCCTCAGAGGTTTGTTGTTGAAATGAAATAAATTGTGTGTAGAGAGCTCAGAACCTGGCCCGTGGGTTTGTTTCTGTGTGCGTGTGTATAATTTTTTTAAAACTTTATTGAATATCACTGACATTCACTAAACTGCATGCATTTTTTAAAAAATTTATTTATTTGTCAGAGAGAGAGGGAGAGAGAGCGAGCACAGGCAGACAGAGTGGCAGGCAGAGGCGGGAGAAGCAGGCTCCCTGCCGAGCAAGGAGCCCGATGTGGGACTCGATCCCAGGACGCTGGGATCATGACCTGAGCTGAAGGCAGCCGCTTAACCAACTGAGCCACCCAGGCATCCCAAACTGCATGCATTTTAAAGAGCATAATTTGTTATTTCTTTCTTTCTTTTTTTTTTTTTTTAAGTAACTTTATGCCCAACATGGGGCTTGAGCTCGTGACCCCGATATCAAGTTTTATACTCTACCAACTGAGCCTGCCAGATGCCCCCAAATCGCTAGAAATCATCACCACAATCAAGATAATGGACTTCACTCCCCCAAACCTCCCTGTGCCCCTTTGTGATCCTTTCCACCTGACTCTACCTGAACCCTCTCCGTCCTCAACCACCGCTCTGCTTCTGCTCACTATAGTTTGTCTTTTCTAGAATTTTCTAGATACAGAATTATATGGGCTGCACTGTTTCTAATTTGGCTTCTTTCACTCCTCAGAGTCCCTTTGAGATTCACCCATGGGATGCTGAGCAGGGCCCCACTGTTATGGGTGAGGCACGCTTTGTTCATTAACCTCCCAAGGGACGTTTGGATTACTCCCACTTTTTGTTTTATTTATCCTATTTATTTGTTTTAAAAATAAACTCCAGGCACTTGGGTGGCTCAATGGGTTGAGGCCTCTGCCTTCAGCTCAGGTCATGATCCCAGGGTCCTGGGATCGAGCCCCGCATCGGGCTCCCTGCTCAGCGGGGAGCCTCTTTCCTCCTCTCTGCCTGCCTCTCTGCCTACTTATGATCTCTGTTTGTCAAATAAATAAATAAAATCTTAAAAAAAAAAATCTTAACAAAAAATAAATAAAAATAGGACTGCATGCCCAAAGAGCAGCCTAAACTCACTCCCCCTGAGATCAAGAGTCACGTGCGATACGGATGGAGCGGGGTGTGAGACTCCTCCCAGTCCTCAGCTACTAGGAATAATGTCACTATAAAATTGGGGCGTAAATCCCGTATGGATACATATTTTCACTGTTCTCAGATTAAAACCTAGGAGTTAGGGGCTCCTGGGTGGCTCTGTCGGTTGGGCGTTCAACTCTTGGTTTCGGCTCAGATCATGATCTCAGGGTTGTGAGATCGAGCCCCATGTCGGGCTCCTCACTCAGTGCAGAGCCTGCTTGAGAGTCTCTCTCTCTCTGCCCTCCTGCTCGTGCTCTCTCTCTCTCCCTGCAAGTCCAACTCACTCCCAGATCCTTGCTCAGACTCCCACCCCAAGCTGCCCTCGCTGTCTGCCAGCTCACACAACCCTCTTACCTGCAACACATGGCCTTGGGCCTGGGCACGGGCACCCCAGGCCCGGAGCTGCCTGGCGCTCAGCTTCACCTCCGCCTTGGCGTCCTTGAGCATCACGCCATGCCTCTCCAGCCTCGAGGTGAGGGCAGACTCCCGGCGCTCCAGGGCAGCTGCGAGGGCCCACAGCAGGGTCGCCCGAGCCCCTGGCGACTGGCCCACCCAGCTGGGGGAGGAGACACAGTGCAAATTAGGGTCAGCTTTCTGGTCCTGGATCCTTCCAGATATCCCTCCTCTGTCCGCAGCCCTGACGATGGGGCTCCAGGCCCCACGGCCCCATCTGCCTGGGGAGGGGAGTGAGGGCCGTGACCCGTATCCTGTTGCCCTTGGGAGCTCGGACCTCACAGCCCACCAGTCCCAGACCCCATATGCCCTCAGCCCTTGGGGCTCTCAGACCACTCTCTCTAATACCCCACGACCTCTGGGTTATCCCATGTGACTTCCTTACCCAGGGGCAGCCTGGTGAGCGGCCTCCACAGCCCCTCGGACATCCTTGGCTCCACCCTCAGCCACGTAGCTGTGCAGATTGCCTTGCAAATCCTGGATGGGTCTGGAGCTCCGGGACCCCGGAGCTTGGAAACGGCCGCCGATGAAGAGCCCATAGGGGGCTGCCGGGCTGGAGGAGGGTGAGGCGTGGGTGTGGGTCCTGGGGTCACGTCTCCTCAGACCCCATGCTCCACCCTGCCGTGCCTCTGGGAGAGCACAGTCCTTCATACAGCAGAATGGGGACTCTCCTTAGGAGAGGGGGTCGGTGTGGAGCCACACACGGGGACCCTCAAGACAGCCTAATGAACCCCACCTCCAGCCCATGAGGAGCCGGCCCCAACCTCCCTCCTCCCCTTCCCCACCCCGGGGGATTCTGGGAGTTGCAGCCTCTGGGACAGCTCACCTGGGTCCTGTTTCAGGCCCTGCTGGCAGAGTGGAAGGAACAGTGAGGCCAAAGGTGTCATAGTTCAGATTCTCAGAAAAGTAAGGCAGCCGGGTAGGGGTCCCTGAGGGCCGCAGATACTCATACAGACCCTGGAGGAGGGGCAGTGTCAGAAGGACGCAGAGGAGGGCGCGAGGTGGCTGAAGGGGGTGACGACGGGGCAGAGGGGCGCACTCACGTCGGGGCCCCCGTGCCAGGAAGACCCGCTCTCTTTGCAGCCGCCTGCGGGCACCTGAGTGTTTCGCAGGCCATGGGCATTGATCCAGACGGTGCCCATCTGGAGCCTGTGGGGAGAGAGGGGGATGGGAGCAAGAGCGGAAAGCGGCGGGGGGGCCTGGAGTCAGGGAGGAGGGGTGGGCAGAACTCCAGAGAGAGGGGATGGAGACCTCAAGACTGAGAAAGAAGAGCAGAAGCTGGGCGCCCCCCAACAGGCTGCCCCCTGTGGCCCCCGCGGGTGCCGACTGACCCCCAGCCCAGCTCCAGGGCCTGCCCTAGTCTCTCGCTCCACACACTGGCACTGGCTCCTCGGGGCGTCCCGTTGGCCACGGCCAGGGCCTCCTTAGCTGTGCGGAATGGGGAGGCCACGACCACGGGCCAGGGCACCTAGAAGGGGTGAGGATGGAGCTCAGGGGGCCCGGCCAGCTTCTCTCCCCAACATCCGTTAGGGGAGCGGCTTCCAACCGTGAGCAGCCCCCAGACCCAGACCCCAGACCCAGGCCCAGACCCAGGGGCCTCAGCAGGCGGAGTCTTGCTGCTCAGGTCTGGCCACAGGTGGGTGGATGGAATAGGATCTCTGGGGCCTTGGAGGGCTCACCTCTGCCTGGGTACATGGGGAAGCCGGGGGCAGGTCAGAGACCAAAGTCGGGGGGAAGAACGGGCTGTCTGAAGGCACATCTCCAGCCTGGAACACCTGAAGAGAAGCAGATTGACAAGTTCACTCCCGGTGCCTCCTCCCTCAGACCTGGGAGTCCAGACCCCCAGCCCCTCCTCCCTCAGACCCAGGAGTCCTTGTCCCTAGCCCCTCCTTCCTCAGAACCTGGAGTCTAGACCCTCAGACCCAGGAGCCCTTGCACCCTCCCTAAGACCTGGTACCCCAGGCCTGCAGTCCCCTCCTCCCTCAGACCCAGGAGTCCAGACCCTCAGACCCGGGAGTCCTCACCCCAGCCCCTCCTCCCTCAGACCCGGGAGTCCAGAGAGTCCAGAACCCCATCCACAGCCTCTCCTCCCTCAGACCCAGGGGTCAGGTCTCCAGGTCCCTCCTCCCCTGGCATCCTGGAGTCTGTGCCCCTGGCTCACCTGTGCGCCCTGACTTTGGGCCTCACGCACATAGCGCTGGGCCAGGTCATGTGCAGCCGCCCCTCGAGCCCCCATGTCCACGGCCCCATCCAGTCCTCGACCGCCCCGAAGCCGGGCCATCCGCTCCTGGAGCCGCCTCATCGTCTCGTCCCACACAGACTCCTGGATGAGTAGCCTGAGTCCCCCCTGCGAGGGAGAGGGATGTCAGGGAGGGCAAGGCAGGGCCCGCCTTGAGGGGACAGTCCCCCACAGAGGGCCGAGCCTTGGGGACATACACAGATCAGAGGAGAGTCAGGGAGGAGTGACCGGGGAGCCCAGGCACTCACCAAGGCCACACAGCCAGGCAGGGGGTGAAGTTACAGAAGGGGGTGACTCAGAGTGAAGACAGAGGTTGGGAAACTAGGGACATGCACACTCAGAAAAGGGCAGAGAACCTCTAAGAACAAGAGACATGAGCCCCTGCAGAAACAGGAGGACCCGGACAGGGAGATCCAGGATTCTGAGGCAAAGAGGAGCCCTGCGTGTGTGCTGGCGCAGAGAGAGAACGTGCGACCCAAAACACTGAAAATCACAACCGATGAGAGAGACACGAGGCCTTGAGGTCTGGAGACAAACACGCACGATCCCCAGGACTCAGAGACCCCCGAGCACACATGGGCCTCACCGCGCTGCGGTCGGACCAGGCCGCATCCACGACACCCTCCACAGCCGAGTCCACATCCGCCGCCTCCGTCAGCACCAGCAGCGACTCGGCCCCCAGGGCCAGACCCAGCTCAGCACCCCTGCCCGCCAGGCTCCGCCGAAGGGCACGTCCTTCCTGCAGGATCCCCGCCAAATTCAGCTGAGGGAGGGGCCTTCCGGCCTCCCAGCCACGTCCTGTCCCCCTCCCAGCCCCGAAGATACCTCGACGGTTCCACAGAAGGTCACCTTCTGGACTCTAGGCTGGGAGGCCAGGACGGGGCCCAGGGAGGCAGGGCCACTGACCACATTGAGGATTCCTGGGAATGAGTCTAGCTCCCCTGCCAGCTGGGCCAGGAGGAGGGGTGTCGGGGAGGCTGGTGGCACGAGGACCACTACAGTACAACCTGGAAAGGGTGGGCAGCTCAAAAACCCTGGAGTCTGGGCCCCCAGCACCTCCTCCCTCAGACCCTGGAGTCTGGGCCCTCAGCGCCTCCTCCCTCAGACTCTGGAGTCTGGGCCCCCAGCTCAGACCCAGGAGTCTGGGCCCCCAGCCCCTCCTCCCTCAGACCTAGGGGTCCAGTTTCCCCCCAGCCCCTCCTCTCTCAGACCCAGGGGTCCAGGCCCCCAGCCCCTCCTCCCTCTGACCCAGCCCATCAATTACCCACAGCCAGGGCTGGGCAAATCCTCCACATCATCTCAAGGAAGGAGAATGTAGGTGGCAAGATGAGACCGATCACTCCTGTAAGAACAAATAAGGGGACTGGGGCAGGTACTGCTAGGTCATGGGGGAGGAAGGGGCTGGGGGCCAGGACTCCTGCTTCTCACCCATGGGCTCCCAGCCTGCCAGCACCTCCTCCTGGGTGTACGCCTGGATGGCATGGTACTGGAGCAGCTGCTGGGCCAGTGGAACATCCCCGTCTCGAACCTCTCGAATGGCTCGCCCAGAAACCAGAGACTCCAGGGTCCATAGCAGCCTCTGGTGTTTCTGGATCATCTTGGCCAGCCTGCAGAGAAAGCCAGGGGGAGAGTCATTTTCCTCTGCCCCTCAGTCACACAGCCCTGGAACACCCCCTGTGTACTTAGACTAAATCCCTCCGATCTCCTGGGGGCATCCCTATCATTTGCCAGAGGTGGAGAGCCCCCCAGAGACTTATGGGAAATGTAGTCCGAGCAATTGTTCTCTTAGAAAATGAAAACGTTGTCTCTAGTTGCCCCAAATGGGAGAAAATGGAAAATGGGCACTGGGGTCAGGAAAATGGGAGGCTCAGTGAGCCCTGGGGCTATTCTGGGGAAAAGAGCTTCTTTGTTATTAGCCCTGGTATATGGGATGTTTTAGCTGCTAGAGCCTTGAGGGCGTGGAGCCCACGGGAGCCTCAGCTTGCAAGTAATTCAGCGAGATAGAGCTCTCGGGAAGGACAGTTTCTGTTCCCACAGTCTCAAGTGGATGGTGGGGGATGGAGTCCTTCCCCACGTCCCGAGACCCACGCCTCAGCTGCGTCACCTGACTAGGTGCTGGGCCCGAGCCGCTGCAGGGAGTCCGCCCCAGGTCTCCAACGCAGTCCCCGCTGCCTCCACGGCCACCGCCACATCTTCAGCCTGTGCCTGGACGCAACTGGCCAAGCTCTCTCCTGGGGAGATGAATGGAGGGACCCCAGACGGGAAGAGTGGGGGAGCCCGTGTCAGAACCGGAGGGGGCTGAGATTTCCAGAGCCTGGGTGCACCCCAAGGCAGGAAAGCTGGTCCCCAGCCCCGCTCTGTGATGACCCTGGGTCATTGCTCTGGCTGTCACCCCTAATCAAGGAAGGGATCTTAGTAGAGAGTGACTTCAAGAAGCATCCACACAGGCTTGGAGTGGTAATTAGGATGACCATGACCAGGAAGAGCCAGAGATCTTGGCCTTCTTCCCCCACTGGCTACACCCTGCCCTCAGAGCCCTGAGCAAAGGGAGTGGAGCCTTGTTGTCGGTCCAACTGGGGGTGTACATGCCTCTCCCTCCCAGAGCAGCTGGGGGACACTTCATACCTGTGATGGGATCCTGGCAAGGCACTGAGTTCCTGTGTTCTGGCTTCAACCACTTCCCGTTTACATAGTGACCCAAGTGTCGGTCCTGGGTGTCCAGCCAGGCCTGCGGGAGGTGAAGACAGTTCAGAATGGGGTCTGGGAGGCAGCTGGGGGAGCTCAATCCCTGCCTAGAATCCTCTGGGAGAGGCAACCTGCACCCCTCTGCCCCCCTGCTCATTCTTTTCCTGTGTAGAAGGAAAATAACCCGTAAACATAAAATACATTATAACCTAAAACTCATCACGTTAAGCATTGTAAAGGGTACGGTTCAGCACCGTTCAGGACGTGCCACCATCACCACGATCTCCTTCCAGAACATTTCCATCCCCTTGCAAGGAAACTTTATACACACTGGGCAGTCACTCTCCCCTCCCCCTGCTCCTAGCTTCTGGCTACCACTGATCTGCTTCCTGTTTCTGTGGATTTGCCGACTCTGGATATCTCACAGAAATGGAACCTTACAATCTGTGACTCTTTTTGCCTGGCTTTTTTCGTCCAACACCCTGTTTTTACAACATCCAGTTGTTATATGTACCAATACTCCATTCCTGGGGCGTCTGGCTGGCTTGGTCTGTTAAGCATCCGACTTTTGATTTCGGCTCAGGTCATGATCTCAGCATCATGAGATCGAGCCCTGCACTGGGCTCCGTGCTGGACATGGAGCCTGTTTGAAAATTTCTCTCTCTCAGCCTCTCCCCATCTTCTCTCCCTTTTAAACAACAACAAACTTTTTTTTTTTTTTAAATGCCTATACAATATTCCATTGTCTGGATAGGCCACATTTTGTTTATCCATTTATCACTAGTGGACGCGGGTTCGGTCTGTCTCTGCCTTCTAGTTATTGTGAATAGCGCTGCTTGGAACATGCACACACGAGTTTTTGTTCCAACACCTGATTTTACTTCTAGGCATGTGGACCCAGGAGGGGAACTGCTGGGTCACAGGTCAACTCCACGAGTAACTTATGGAGGAGCCCACCAAGCTGTTTTACATTCTCACCAGAGATATAGGACGGCTGTCCTACTGACTTTGCTTTTTTTTTTTTTTAAAGATTTTGTTTATTTATTTGATAAACAGAGATCACAAATAGGCAGAGAGGCAGGCAGAGAGAGAGGGGGAAGCAGGCTCTCCGCTGAGCAGAAAGCCCAATGCGGGGCTTGATCCCAGGACCCCGGGATCATGACCTGAGCCGAAGGCAGAGGCTTTAACCCACTGAACCACCCAGGCGCCCCGCTTTTTTTTTTTTTTTTTAAGATTTTTCTTTTTTAAATTTATTGGACGGAGAGAGAGAGCATGCGAGCCAGCATAGGCATGAAAGCTGAAAAGAGGAGGAGCAGAGGGAGAGGGAGAAGCAGGCTCCCCGTTGAGCAGGGAGCCATAACTGGGGCTCGATCCCAGGACCCTGGGATCATGACCTGAGCCGAATGCAGATGCTTACCCCACTGAGCCACCCAGCCGCCCCTATGAAAGGTGGCTTAATAAAACCCTTTCTCCTCCAGGAAGAAACGACCTCGGCGAGCTTCCTGTTTCTCAGGATTCCTGAGATAATTCAGCAGCATCACCAGGTAACAATGACTCCTGAAGGGTCCACCGCACCTGCCTGGGAAAACTGGGAACACGCCATGGAGATCCAACGGGAAGCCCGAGCACTGGGGCTTTCTGGAGCGCCCTACGTTCCTGAGATTGGGCGCATACCTTGTCACAACCCTGGAGGCAATGCCCGTGACACTGTTATCAGGCAGTAACGGGCTCTTTTTGGAAGGCGGGGCGGCTAAGCCAGGTGGCTCCTGCACTGGGCGGCCATCACCTCGAGGGGCAGCTTGGACCTGCACTGAAGACACAGGCTTGCCAGGTGCAGCTTATTTGGCTGTGACGTGTCTACCTGAGCCCAGGGCAGAGCGGAGAGGCACTGCAAACAGGACAGTGTGGTATGGAGTCTCTGGGGCTACGAGACTGAATCTTGGCTCTGGTATTTATTGTTCAACGTCAGCCGGGGTGTAACAGTCCTTTGGCCTCGGCTGAGCCATCTGGAAAATGGGGATAAGCACAGCCCCTCGCTACTTCACGGGGCTGTGGCAAGGATTAATTAAATGCATCAATGCACATTGTACACTCAGAGCAGCACTAGGTAGGATTCTCTCTTAATCTCACTGCACCTCCCCTTCCACATCTGCCCCATGTTTCTCTCCCTGGTCCTGCCTTCCCTAGATCCTGGCGAAATCCCAGACCTGCTTTCCACTCTTTCCTTCTACAACTGCTCTCTTCTTCTTAGCATCCCAAAGCCACATTCTCCCGATTTTCCTCTTACCCTGCCAACTGGCCCTTCTGCTTTTTCTGTGAAGTCAAAGGGTGAGTCAGAAGTTTCCCATTCATATACCCCCAGAGAAAGACACATTTTGGAAATGGTTGGGGGTGCATGAACATGAGCTGGGCATTGGATGATATTAAGCAATGACTGCTGGGATGCCTGGGAGGCTCAGGTCATGATCTCAGGGTCCCAGGGTCAAGTCCCGCCCCGGGCTCCTTGGTCGATGTTGAGCCTGCTGCTCCCCCTGCTTGTGCTCTCTCTCTTCTGACAAATAAATAAAATCTTAAAAAAAAAAAAAAAAAGTGACCGCTAATGTGAAGTGTGAAAAATGGCTAGGTGGGGGTGCCTGGGTGGCTCAGTCGCTTAAGTGTCTGACTCTTGATTTTGGCCCAGGTTTGTGATATTGAGCCTTGGCTCAATATGTGATATTGTGATATTGATCCTTGGGCTCTGTGGTGGGTGTAGAGACTGCTTAAGATTCTCCTGCCCCTCCCCCTGCTTGCACGCCTGCAGGAGCGCTCTTGCTCTCTCTCTTAAAAAATAAAAAAAAAAAAAAAATTTAAATGGCTAGGTGATTATGTTACAAAATCAGTCTTTATCTGTTAGAAATGAGAATTCAAATATTTCTTGGAAGCTAACAGGACATCGGGGGTTTAAATCGTTCCAGAAAAAAATAGAAAACAAAAGAAGGCAACACTGGACCACATGCCTGGCGATTCCTGAGGCTGAGGGATAGGTAAGTAGCAGTATTAAGTATTCTGTGGAAGTTTGCAAACTTTACTCCCCCCACCCCGCCCAAGAAAAACAAAACCATAAAAGAATGTCCATAGGGCCCTGGGAAGTCATGTTAGTGTGAGAAGAGGGGCTGGTGGAGATTGGGAACTCATGACTTGTATAAAGAGACAGTCACTATTGAATCCAGATGCCTTTTGTCAGGGAATGTGAGCCAAACATTGCCAAATTTTGGGTTTTTATTTTCAAAAGAAGCTGGACTCCTCCTGGATGTTTACAGGGAATTAGTTGACGACTAATTCACATTTTCAAAAATAAAGTGCAGGCCAAAGAAAACAGTTTGTTGGTTGAGTCTGGCCCACACATTGGAAGGTTGAGACCTTTGCTTGGGAGGCGGTGGGGGAACCATGGGCTGTGGAATCCCAGGGCTTAGGTTCATATCTCAGCTTCGCCTCTTTTAAACTGTGTTGACAGAGGGCAAATTACATACCCTTTAAGCCTCAGTGTGCTATGGTTAAAATAATGACAACAATCCCCTCTCACAGCTGTCCTGGGGATTAAATTAGATCACACTGAGCACAGAGGCTGGCACAGAGAGCTCCCAATAAATATAAGCTATGATTACATTATTGCTATTTCAGTATATTCCATCTCTAGCCAAGCTCCAGTGTGGGAATGGTCTGTCCTCTGACCCAGATCCTCACTCCCTCAGTTCTGCTATCTTTCCACATTGATGACTCCCAGGTCCTTGTCTCCAGACCTGAAGGCTTGGATTCAAGTAGAATTTGATGCCTTCACAAGCCCAAGGCTGTCCAGGGTCCCTCACTCTCTCACCATGTGGTAATCAAGCTCAAGTCTATCCCTGAAGCCCCAGTCCTCTGGGTTCACCACTGGTGGTGGTGGTGAGGGGTGGGGGAGACACGACGACAGAGACAGCCAGACCCCAGACACTGCCTTGCCCTCTCAACTTCCGACACTGGTCCTCCTGTATCTCTGCCTCATCCCCTCCTATCTATCTATCCACTTCCACACCTGCTCCAGGCTCTGGCCTCATCTTCCACTTGGACCACTGTCCCAGCCTAAGCTTCTCATTCCTGGGTGCTAGAGACCCTGTGGGATCAGGAGAGCCCCATGGGAGGAGTTCTGAGGAGCCTGGGTAATTATGGAATATGCGAGGCACTCTACTTATCCACAGGAACCACAAGAGGTTCTGGGGGACGCCGAGGGATCCCAGGAGCCTCATGAGGACTTGAAGGGACGCTTTAGAATCATGGGAGCCCCACGAGGGTATTCTGAGGGGCCGTAAGCGATTACAGTTAAGTTCTGAGCTATTCTGGGGTTCCCAGGATCCTAGGAGCTCAGCAGTGATTGGTGGGGGCCCTGAGAAACCACGGGGGACCCACAGGAGTTCGCCGGGGTGGGGCTCAGACAGCCACACAAACCACAGGATGTTCTGAGGAATCACGGGAAGTCCATGGAGATTCTGGGGGTCCTTGGAAGATCAAGGGTGCCCTACAGGAATTCCGAGTCCCTGGGGTTCACGGGGGGTCCGGGGAGGGGAGGCTGAAGAATCACAGGAGCCCTCCTGGCGGCTTTGAGGCATCGGGGAAACACCGCCGCAGAGCGGGGGTACGAGAGGGTCTCCGAAACAAGAGTAAAGACTTAAGGGTTAAGAGGCAGCAGCCGCAAAGGCTCAAGGGAATGCCCTTCTAGGGTGGGTCCCAAGGAGTAGCCAGAGTCACGGGAACCGAGAAGGGCGGACCTGCCGCGGTGGATCACGGGAGTCCGCGCGCCAAACAAGTCCCAGAGGCCTGGGGAGGGGGATGGGCAACGGCGAACGGCAGGCTCTCACCAGTGCGCATGCGTGACTCTCAGGCACCGGTCCGTACTCCAGCGTGGTGAAGATCTCTCGGGCGCTGGGCCTTGCACGCGTCGCAGCCATCACCCTCCCCGGCCGCTTTCCACCAAGGAGTGCGGGGCGCTCTGCCCAGAGGAACCTTGAGGTCGAAGGGCGGCACCGCCCCCTCCAGTACAGGGGGCGGGACTACGGGACTTCGGAAGATAGAGCGTAACTCCGCCTTAGGCCCGGTGCCCCCGCCCACACGCCCTAGTTGGCAAGGTGGTTTGGAGCATGCGCAATCCTCAGAGCGAGGCGGGGTGGGGGGACGGGGACAGGACAAAAATGTGGGTGTCTTGCAAATAGGAAGGCTCCAGATTTAGAATCGTGGCCATATTTGTGTATCTTCTTTCCACCCTGTTCATACTGAGAGGAAGGAATTCAGCTTTTAGTCCGAAGTAAATTTACTAGAGAATCGACTCGAGCTCTGGGACGAAGCGAAAGTTCAGAGGTCAGAAGGGAGTCTTTTAGGATGGACGTTGAAAATAAGGTTTTGAAAGTGTGCCAGCCTGGACTGCCCACCCAGTAGCCTGGCCAGATGTAGTCTGGAAAGAAGAGAGGTATGGCTTTAATCGACCCAGGAAGTGTGGCATTCAGAAATTAGGTTCAGGGTTTAAAGTTTTGATTGGCTGAGGTGAGAGGCGTGGCTCCAGCCTTAGACTATGATTGGCCGGGACGTAGTGGGGTTCCCGGATTGGTGTCTGAGCGTTTGAGGTGGACAGAAGCGTGGTCCGCTGAAGTCCTTGGTTACAGAGGCTGGGAGTGTGGCTGTCGTTTACACGTTTGGCACACAGGACTTAGAGAGCATCTAGAACTGTTGTCTCCAACAGATTGGACAACCGTGTCTGGCATGAGTGGAATTGTAGTCTCAAGCCCAGATTCTTAGATTTCATACAGAATAGTGGGTGTCCGGCAGCAGGCCACGCAGTTCTGATCCTGGTCAGGGTCTCCCACCCCCCCGCGCACGTCGGGGTTGCTGAGGACGCCGAGGTCTCTTCTTCAGGGCCATGGCGGACTCGAAGCTGCTGGTGCCGGAGCTAAGCGAGGCAGAGAAGATGGGCGCTGAGACCGCGCGTTTCGAGGAGCTGCTGCTGCAGGTGAGGACTGACCGACTCCAGGGTCCCTGGGTATTCGGGGGATGTGTGTGTGTGTGTGTGTGTACACGCGCGTGCTCACACACACGTGCATATGCACACCCGAGGGTGCTCAGGGACGGGACTACATTCCCAGAACGCACTACATGGAACTGTAGTTGCTTAATTCCCAAGTTTGCTAGGCTCTGGAAGAAATGCAAGTGGGGTTGGGGTTGTTCTTAGCGGTCCTCAAAGCAGGAGCGGGACATAGTATGTCCTATTCTGTGTACATCTCATATGCATAAAGTTTCTCAACAAACCTTTGAAGAAAAAAGGAGGGTCTGATGGCCCAGACGCCAGCACGAAGGTGGTTGTTTTCCTTCACACAGGCCTCCAAGGAGCTCCAGCAGGCCCAGACAAGCAGACCAGAATCTACACAGATCCAACCGCAACCTGGTGAGAAAGGCAGAAACCCAGATAGAGGGGGATAGAGTTGCAAAGAGAGGTGGACAGAGGCTAGGGGCAGGGGACACAGAGATAGGAGGCAGGAGAGAGGCACAATAATGGGAGTACACAGGCCTTGACGGGGGTTGTGACAGAGATCCAGAGAGAGCAAAGAAGGGACTAAGATCTAAAGAGAGGAGGAGGACAGGCATGACTAGGGGGAGAGAGACTCAAAGAGAGTTACAGAGGGGGTGCCTGGGTGGCTCAGTTGTTGAGCATCTGGCTTCGGCTCGGGTCATGGTCCCAGGGTCCTGCGATCAGGCCCCGCATTGGGCTCCCTGCTCAGTGGGAAGCCTGCTTCTCCCTCTCCCACTCCCCCTGCTTGTGTTCCCTCAAATAATAAATAAAGATAGAGAGTTACAGATCCCAGGGGTGGGGCGGAGAGCAGATCCAGAAAGCAGAGGACTGATCAAGAGAAGGGGACAAAGAGGGGACAGATCAAGAGAACAGAGACTGAGGGGGGAATGAATGGAAACCCAGCTGTATGCAGAGGCACACAGCTCAGGACAGACCCATTTCCACCAGGTTTCTGCATAAAGACCAACTCCTCTGAAGGGAAGGTGTTCATCAACATCTGTCACTCTCCTTCCATCCCTCCTCCGGCTGACATGACGGAGGATGAGCTGCTTCAAATGCTGGAGGAAGACCAAGCTGGGTTTCGCATCCCCATGAGTCTGGGAGAGGCTCATGCCGAACTGGATGCAAGTCAGTGCCCTCGGAGGACCCAGGGATCTAGCTCCCTAGGTCCTTTCTTCCCAGGGATCCAAGATCCAGGGCTTGGGACTGTCCTCCCTTAGAACCCAGGAATCTGGCTTTCCTGACCTTATCCTTTTCTCTGTGACATATGCCTAGCCTCCTGGGCCTCCACTACCTGCTACATGGGGTGGTCCTGGTCCTGCCCGCCTGGCCAGGCTGGCCCTTCTCCCTGCCCTACCCCATGGTGAGGGGGAGTTGGGCAGGTGTCCTCATTAGCTGGCCGGACCAGCTCTCACTCTTGTTCCTGTTTCCTTTCTCAGCCTTCTCCCCGTGTCTCTATCTCTCAGCCTTGTCTCAACTGTCTCTGTTGAGTTTCTTTCTCTATATGCTTGTCTTTCAAATCGTATATGTTCCCCTAAAGCCTCCTGGACCATGCTTTGGGCAGTGCCCTGCGGAGGAGGGACTGATCAAATCCCGAACATGCCCTTGAAACACTCCTAGTCTTAGGCGAGGGTGGTGGGGACAGATGGCGATTGCAATATGGTGTGATTTGTGCTGCTCTGGAAGGGCAGGAAGGCTTCCTGGAGGAGGAGGTGTCAGATCTAAGCTGTGAAGGAACTGGAGGAGTTCATCAGGCCAAGACAGAGAAGAGGGTTCTAGCCAGAGGGGACAGAGGGGTCCAGAAGCTGGAATTGGATTGATTGGATCGGTCAGTCATCGGGAGAGACTGGAAGAAATTTAAACGGACCAGGTCCCCAGCAGAGAAGCGAGCTTCTCTCCAGGTGGGAGGAGCAGACCATACAGGGTCTCCAGTGCCAGGTGGAAGGACACATATCTTCATCTGGGGCGCTGGGGAGCTCTGCGAGGGATGTGCGCAGGGAAGGGGCAAGGTCAGCGCTGGGATGTGGTGGGAAAAGACCTGAGGGGAAGAGACGAGGCTGGTGCGAGTCTTGAGCCCTTACTTTCTAATTGTCTCTGGGTCTCTTTGGTTCTTGCGGCTGCTGGCCTTTATTGGTTTTGCCTTGTCCCCACAGAAGGCCAGGGTTGTACCGCCTACGACGTAGCCGTCAACAGCGACTTCTACCGGAGGATGCAGGTTGGGGGCGGAGCTGCGGGTGAGGCCTGGGCCGGGGCCTCTCCCTCCACCTGGAGTCCTTCCGCAGTCTCCCTCTCTTACTCCTAGAACAGCGATTTCTTGCGAGAACTCGTGGTCACCATCGCCAGGGAGGGCCTTGAGGACAAATACAGTCTGCAACTGAATCCAGGTGAGGGGCCCTTCCTCTGGGTCTGGGCCAGCGGGGACTAGAGGGGCCGGAGCAGCTTGGGGGCGGCCCTTGGGAAAGGTGGAGCTAGTGTGGGCAGGGATTTCCTTGGTCCCTAGGCTGTGGATTTCAAGGAGAAGGTGGGGCTTCCCAAGGTTGGGGGCAGGGCAGGGGCGGGTTGTCTCAAGAAACCAGATGAGGGGCGGAGTCTGGACAGGGGACGGAGCCAGTTGCATCTCTAGGGGACAGATTGCAAAACGGGGTGGGTAGGGTCGGGCTAAAGTGGGCCTATTTCCTAAAGCCAAGCTTGGGGGTGTAGCCGGATACCCGGGATCCTCCGAAGGGCGGAGCCTTTCCCTTGAGGCTCTTGCTGTCATGACCCCTATGGAAGCAACGGGAACCCTGACCCTACCACCTTTGACCCCGAGCTTCCTACCCGCAGAGTGGCGCATGCTGAAGAATCGGCCTTTCCTGGGCTCCATCTCCCAGCAAAATATCCGCTCCCAGCAGCGTCCTCGGATCCAGGAGCTGGGAAACCTGTACACCCCTGACTCCTTGAGACCTGAGGAAGGGTGGGCCTTCGATGGGTTCTCTCTGTCGCATCTCTCCCTCCCCATAGGAAGCAGTGTCCTGGGGGCTCTGGGAACCCAGAGAGGGGAGAAGCAGCACTCCCACCCAGAAGGCTCCCCGAGGCAGTAGGGCTCAGAGGCAGGAGAAAGGGAAGGATGAGCCCTGGCAAGGACCTGGTGGGTGCTCTTCAGTTTGGGGGTTTGTTCCTTCCCAGCCCCGAGAAGCCGCACCTGAACCTTTGGCTGGAAGCCCCTGACCTCCTCTTGGCTGAAATTGACCTCCCCCGACTGGTGAGTGCACGCTTGACCAGAGCCAGAGAAAGGTCTGGAAGGGTTAGGATCTCTGAGGGGGAGTGAGCGGGGTTCATTGCCAGACCTGTGGGAGCCTGGTTAGCACTGCCCCCTGAGTATAGCTGCCTGCCGTGGGTCCTTCAGGCCCACTTTGGGAGCCGTCCTGAGGGTGCTCTGGACATTGTAAGTGCTCAGTCACGGGGACTTGTAAATACAGTCTCTCATCTTTTTCCTGGAAGATGAGACCCTTTACGTATGGTATCCCAACACAAGAGCCTTTTCTCCCTGGTCCCCATGATTATCGCCCTGTTGCTGGGAAGGGAAGGGTGAGCTTATTTCTCTCTATTCCCAGGACGGAGCTCTGGGGCTGTCACTGGAGATCGGGGAGAACCGCCTGGTGATGGGGGGCCCCCAGAAACTGTACCATCTGGATGCCTATATCCCCCTGCGGATCAACTCTGAGGAGAGCAAGGCAGCCTTCCATCAGAAGAGAAAGGTACCTGGGGAGATAGGGGGAAGTGTGCAGGGAGTTGGGGCGCTCTGGGGGGCCGGGACTCCTTGTCCCGAATCCTCATTCTGTTTTTTCCTGTCTCTCCTCAGCAACTGATGGTGGCGATGCCCCTTCTGTCAGTGGCTTCTTGATTGGATTTCTTTCTGTGCTTCCAGGTGGAGAGAAGAGGCTGGTGGGGGGCTTCTCTGAAATTGAAATTAAAGATTTTTGCCTTTGTTCTGTGTCTGGCTAGGAGTACATGAGGAATGGGAGGGAAGAGGGACATTGGACTGGGTCCTAGAGTTACAGAGAAGTCACTGCCCCAGCTGGGGCCTCAGCCTCTCCCTCTCCAGATCCTCTCCTCGGGCTCCTGGTCTCCAGTCTCTCCCTTCCTGTCCCACAAGGTCCCAGAGCTGACCCTCCCTTCTCCTCCTCTTGGCTCCCTAGTGCCCCAGGAGAAGGTCCCAGCCCCTCAGCCTAGCACCCCAGGCCATGCTTGGTATGGCCCCCTTGATGCTTCTTTCTTCTTCTTCTTTTTTTTTTTTTTAAGATTTTATTTATTTATTTGACAGAGATCACAAGTAGGCAGAGAGGGAGAGAAGAGGAAGCAGGCTTGCTGTCGAGCAGAAAGCCCGATGCAGGACTCAATCCCAGGACCCTGAGATCATGACCTGAGCTGAAGGCAGAGGCTTTAAACCACTGAGCCACCCAGGCGCCCCTTCTTTTTTCTTTTTTTATTAGAGAGAGCACAAGCAGAGGGAGGACTAGAGAGACTCCCTGCTGAGCAGGGAACCCAGTGTAGGACTCTATCCCAAGACCCCATGATCATGACCTGAGCCGAAGTCAGATGCCCCTATGCCTCATTTTATTCCCGTCCTTCCTCTCACTCAGTCTGTTTCCTCCAGTAAAACCCAGGAAGTGTCTAATTGTCTTGCCCTCCCAGGGGACCTTTCCTGAGCCCGCTGGTCATCTGATGTGTGCCATCATCTGTAGCCTCTCCTGCCTCTCATCCTGACAAGCTTCCTGTTCCTGGAATGGTGCTTCACATCACAATCCCACCAAACTGTGTCCCATTTCCTGACTCTGCAAGTACTGTTTCCTCTCCTGTGGGCCCTCCCTCCACCCCCTCCCAAGTCATCCCTTTCAATTGAGCTTCTCTGGGAAGCTTTTCAAACTTCAAGCTTTCTCTGATCTACCCTGGCTGAGTTAGAATCTGGCCGTGTCTGTCATCCGGTGTTACCTCGTTGAATGTATGCCCCTGTGGTGTGATGATGCTTTAGAATTAGAAGGAACTCAATGAATGTTGAGTTAATGCATGACTGACACCTCTCTCCTTCCATGAGTCCTAGGATAGGTAAGTGGAGGAACCTCAGTGGTAAATGTTGGAAGAACAGTGAGACTAACAGTGTGGTTAGAAAGGACTGAACTGGGTAGGGAAACAGGAACAGATAGATGGTGAGGAGGTGAAAAGATAGGGAGATAACCTCCGATGTGGGGTCTTTGGATTTATGAAGGACCGAACGTGGCGCCTCGTCCACCAGAGGGCATCTTGTAGCCTCAGCCTGGTGTCTCAGAAAACTACAACTCCCAGCGGCCCTCGGAGAGTACGGCTCTTCCGAAGGAAACAGTGAGTTCCAGTGGCCACTGGGACTTGTAGTTCGCACGGGGACCCTCCGTGGGAGGCCGAAGAACTCATTCCCAGGTCCCAGAAAAGTGTGGAGCTGGGTCCTTTCAGCCTTCTTTGGTCTCCATGGTGATGATTCCGGCGAAGGCCCGAGATTTGGCAGCGGCCGGCGCCCCCCTCCTACTCCCTCCTCTTCACCATCTGCTCCACCTTCACACCTGGCCCGGAGCCGCGGCCGCCGCCTCCGCACCCGGGTCGGGAATTCTGCTGCCACAGGGTGGTGCTAGTGGACGGCTCCGCGGGCTACTCTTCCTCAGACCCAGGAGTCCGGGTCTCCAGATCCTCCTCCCTCAGACCCTGTGGTCCCAGCCCCCAACATCCCCCTCCCCGGGAGTCCGGGGGTTTCGCAAACATAGGCAAAACTGAGACCCAGAGACCCAGCGGGACAAGGCGAGAAACGGGAAGCCGTGGCGGGCAGTGGCTGCTGGGCCACCAGGTCCGTGGCGCCCGCCCGTCGCGCCGGCTGCTCCCTCCCTACCCCCTTGAGCGCTTGTGCCACATCATGAAAATTTAATCCCAAATGCATTTGCGGCCCGACTCAGGGAAGCTGTGAGGAAAGGAGCACCCTCCCGGGGCTTGGATCTGGAGGTGGACTCAGCGTCGGGGAGAAGGGCTGGTCTGGAGAAAGGAGCAGGGGCAGGACCTGGGCGGGAGAAACAGTCCCGGTTCAACCCCAAAGGGGCAGGGCTGGCAGAGATGGAGAAAGAAGGCAGGGACAGACCCCAGCAGGAGGGGACACAACTCGGGGCGGGGAAAGAAGTCAGTGGGTGGGGACAGAACGCCGACAGACGATTCCAGGGGGAGGGGGCAAAAATTAGGGCAGGGACAGATCTCAGGGGAGGGGACCGAACTCAAGGGGCGGGAAGAGAACTCGGGGGTGGGGGGGGGGAGTAGGGACGGAACTCGAAGGGTGGGATAGATTCCAGGCTGGTTGGGAATTATGGGGGTCGCTACTGGGGACGGGCGTGTAACTGTGAGAGATGGAACTCAGAAGGGAAGGAAATAGAGGATGAAAGAATCAGGAGGGGCATGAGCCCCGAGAGGAAATAGAATTGGAAGGGGATAGAATTTAAAAAAGGAAAGATGGAAACAGAGGATGGAAGCCAAGAGGGAAGAAATCGGATGGGGGAAGAACTAGATGGGACAATGGGTAGATCGAAATGGGGGGTCGGAATTCAGGGGGAAAGAATTCCCTGAATGAGAAAAGCACCCTCTGAATGAGGAAGTTAGAACTGAGGATGACGAGGGATGGGGATGGAAATCGGGGGGGGGGGCGGGATGTAAAACTGGAGAGCATAGAAACTCGCAGGGATGGGCTGGGAGGATGAAAACGCAGAAGATGGAACCGTAAGGGACGAAAAGCAAGGACGAAATTAGGGCGAACTAAAAAGGAGAGGGAAACCTCAGGTGAGCAAGAGAACTCGGGAAGAGAGAAAAGAAAAGGAGCTGGGGGGATGGAACGGGGAAGTAACTCTGGGAAGCGATAGAACTGGGGCGATGCAACTCAAAGGAGCGGGTTCAGAGCCCAGAGGTGTGGTCTTGGAATGAAAGGGCAGGGGCAGAACGGAGCTGGAGGGCTACGAAAGGGGCGGGACTAGAACACAAGAGGCGTGGTCTATCGGGGATGGGCGGGGCATCGCCACCGCCCGCCCCGCCCCCGACGCTGAGTCCAGCTACAGCCCCTAGGCAGCCAGCTCACGCAGCCTCCTTCCCCCCGAGCGGAGCTGCGGGGCCGGCCGGGCCGGGGCGGACCCCGGGAACCCGGACGCGGCCGCCCGGGCCCGCGGGCGGGGGGATCGGCAGGGGGGACCGGCGGCAGGGGCAGCCACCATGGAGTTCCGTCAGGAGGAGTTTCGGAAGCTAGCGGGTCGTGCCCTCGGGAGGCTGCACCGGTGAGCGTGGTGAGGGTCCTGGGCGGGAAAGAGCCCGAGGGTCCACGGAGGACGCACATTCCCACCTTGGCCTGGACGGACAGATGGACGGGCGATACCCGTGGGTGGGGGTTCCACCCATCTGTCCGGTTTTCTCCCTCCTTTTTCCATGGTCCCCTCTCCTTGGTCCAGTCTCATCCATCACCTCGTTCATTTTTCTGTGCCCCACCCCACCCCAGACTTTATCCTTTTTTCCTCTCTTGGGTCTCTGACCCTCTTCCCCACTTTTGGTCTCCGTTCACTTATCTTCACTCTGCCCCCTTTTGGGACTCTGACCCCCAACCCCCAAGTCTCTGCTGCCCTCTCTCTAGGTCTCTGACTCTTTCCTTTTGGGTGTCTGTCCCCCTCGCTCTGGGTTTTTAATCCCCCATCCTGGTGTCTCCATCTCCCTGTGTCTTCTCAGTTTCCATCTCTCAGAGAGTTTAATCTGAAGCTAAAGCGGATTGGGGCCCATTGGTCCTTGTCCTTGAGGAGAGCTAAGCTGGGAGGAGAAGCCAGGGTATCCTGGGTCTCTGGGGGAGAAAGAAGTTGCAGGCCAAAACTGAGGCTCCTGGGCGAGGGTAGACTTCCCAAAGGATATAGCCTAGAGCTAGGAAGGACTTCCTTTCATCCAGGGAGATGACCCCAGTGACCTCAGTGTCTCCAGGGCAGTCTGGACACTTCCCCCCAGCCTCTCACCCCCAACCCCAGCCCTGGCTCCAAGTCAGAGAAATTACTCAGCTGCGGAGAAGCCTAAAAATATCTGGCCACAGTGGGGGGAGGAGATGGCCCCATCAGCACCATGCCCCTGCTGCCGTTCCCTCCAACCCTATCCCCTTAGCCCTGACCCTATCTTTAGTTGACCCTCAGTCCATCTCCTTAGGCTGTGCAAGTCCTTCTCTAAGAAGAACACTAGTCCTGCTCGCCACAGGTCACCTCCTAGCCCCAAAGGTCCCCCACCCTCTAGGAACTGGAGAGATGGGAATAAGGCTGGACAGAAGGGAGGGGGCAGGAAGATGGTGCAGTGGGGGGAGGGGGAGCTGAGATAACCTCACCCCTTCTTTTCCCAATCTTCCAGCCCCTCCCCACCCTTTTTCTCGCCTCCTTTCACGAGTTTCTCAAAATATATCAGTGCGAAGTCAGGAGAGGGAGAGAGACGTGCTGACGGAGGGGGCTGGAAGGGGGGGTGGTGGCAGGAGGGATGTGCTCCTCAGGCCCCCTCCCTCAGTCCCTGCTTCTCAGCTTCTCATCTGTGTCTGGGTTTCTCTCAGTCTGTCTGTGCCTAACTTTGACCTCTCTGAGCTGCCTCCCGAGCACCCCCCCCACGACCCCAGAGCTCAGAGCTCCTACCAGGACACTCACCAAGGAGGTGGAGTTTGAGAAGATCACTGCATCTGAACCCTGGGGTTGCCCCATATTGGGTATAACCCCCTGATTCCATTCAATCCTTTAGACAAAACTGGGGAAACTGAGGCTCAGTTCGGGAAGGGGTAGAAATCCACAGGTAAGTACAAGTGCCATCATTTGAACCCAGGCCAGCCCCTCCCAAGCTGGGGATGGAGGCTACAGTTTCCTCGAGATGAGATGAGTGATCCTAGAGTGGGTGGGGAACTCCCTCAGCCCAGGAAACAGGCAATAACCCAGAGTGACTTGGGGCAAGGACGCAGGAGGAAGGGGAATGCAGGAGAGACAGGCACCAAGGTGCCTCCTTCCTGAGAGCCAAGCCTTGGTTGGGGCCACCCCGGGGGCCAGGAAATGATCAGGACCCATCACTACTTTGGTGTGTGACCTTGGACATGCTATTTCTGCTTTCTGAACCTCTGTTTTTCCTTAGCTGTGCAACGGGAAGACAGTACCAAGGGATATAAGGGGATAGAGGCTTGGGGCAGCAGGGGAGCAGTCAGAGAACGCCAGAGAAGCAAAGACAGAGAAACAGAGAGGGAGACTGCGACACCGTCTTCATTTTGGTGAACTGCTTCCTAAGGGTGGCTTCTTCCTCCTCCTCAAGACCTCAGACCTGAGTTCCAGGCAGGAAAGGGAGAAAGATCTCCCTCCAGGCTCTCCCCTCTCTCTGGTGGGGAGAGGAAGCACTTGGGTCATGTCATCTCATGCCCCTGGTTCTCTTCTCCTGAGATGATCAGTATCACCTGGAGGTTCCCTCTCCGTAACCTCACATTCTACCCCTGCTCCCATTTTTCTAGATGTAGGAGCCCCCACCACACCCCATTTAGAAAGCCTTGGTCATGGGGCGCGTGGGTGGCTCAGTCGGTTGAGCGTCTGTCTTTGGCTCCGTTGTGATCTCAGGGTCCTGGGATTGAGTCCCGCATTGGACTCCTTGCTCGGCGGGGAGCCTGCTTCTCTGCCAGCTGCTCTCCCTGCTTGGGTTCCCTCTCTCTCTCTTTCTCTCTCTGACAAGTAAATAGATAAAATTAAATTTAAAAAATAGAAAGCCTTGGTCAGAGATCCGGACACATTGGAGTATTAGACTGAGTATCAAATTTCAGGGGCTGCGAGCACCTCCTGAGTGTCAGGGTCAAATAGCAACCACAGGGTTCTGGGTCAAAGTCTAATCGCACTGGCAGGCACGTTCTGAGTTCTGACTCGGGGTGGTGGGCAGTCCCCACCACCCTGCACTGTCATTCTGGGGCATCTATTCCCCCTCTCTCTGGCTTTCATTCCTCTACCCTCCTGGGTTCTGTCCACTCCCCCAGGCTCTTTCTCCCACCCCCATTTCTTAGCGCCCCCCCCACCTCCTTAAGTTCTAGGATGGGGAGGGTGGATGTGTTCTCTCATCTCTTCCACCCGCCTCCCCCCAGACCGTCTGGCTGTTCTTTCCTCCCCCGTCCCAGTCTCCCTCGCCTCCATCTGTTCTAGCCCCTTCCTGGGATCCAGCCCGATCCCCTGGCTGCATACCCGCCTCAGAGAGGGGCCGTATCTCACAAATCACGTCTCTCCTCGGTCTCCCGGTCTCTCCATCTTTCTCTCAACGTTCTGGTCTCTGCATCTGTAGCCTCTCTTTTGGGTTTCTGTCCCCACCTATGTTTGGGTCTCTGTTCCCCCTCCATCTCTGAGTTTCTGTCCCCTTCCCTCCTAGGGCCCCTGTTCTGTTCCCCCTTTTCTCTCTGGGTCTCTGTCCCTCTGTCTGTATCTCTAATCCTTTTGTTTCTGCCTCTGTCCCCCTCCCATCTCTGTCGCCCTCCTTTTGGGTCTTTGCACACCTGTCTCAGGGCACCTCTCTTTCCCAGCAACCTCTCTCTGGGTGTGAGGTGGCTCTCCAAATACGCTATCCATCATCACAGACTCAATCCCCGTTCCAGGACAGGCGGGGGCGAGAGCCACGCTGGGGACTGAGCCAATCCCCCTACCAGGGCCATCTGTCCCTTGCCAGGACACCACCCGCCACTCCCCCCTCCCTATCCCCTAGCTGACAGCCTGAACTCAAGGTTCCCCAGGGATGACTGGCTGGGCTGCTGGATTCCAGGGACCCTAACTTCTCCTCCGCCCCAGGGAATGGGCTTCTGGTGTCTGAAGGGCGTCAGCTGGAAGTCAGCCCCACACCTGGGGCCTGGAAGCAGGGAAGGGCACGCCACTGGAGGCAGGGGAGGAAGGCGGTCGGTATATATAGCAGACGTGGCTGAGAAGCATCTGTTCTTTTGACACCTTTGCTGAAACATCTCCTTAGCGCCTTTTGCTTCCTCAAATAGACTCATATCTGGGAGAGGGGGCTGGAAAGAGTCTCTGGGCCTCGGGGTGGGGGCTGGGGGCACAGGCTCTTGGATCACCAAGTGTAGTTTGGGGTCTAAAACTCCCGAGTCGAGAGATAATGGGGCTGGGGGAAAGGGGGACTGAGACCTCCACACCTGAGTCTGCAGGAGAAGGGGGCTGGCAATGTGGATTTCTGGTCTGAAAGGGACGGAGAGAGGGGGTTCAGCTTCCTGGATCCCGGGGGGGGGGGGTGGGGGGGAGGGGGAGGAAGCTAGAGAAGTTCCTGGACTCCTGGGGAAGGTGGGAGTGCGGGCTTAGGATCCTTAGGGTCTTGAAAAGCAGCAGGTTTTGCCCTGGACTCCTGTGTCGTGGGGAGGAGGTGGCCGGCGGCCTGGACTTACGAGAGTGTTGGACTCTTGCTGCCCCGCAGGCTTCTGGAGAAGCGACAGGAAGGTGCAGAAACGCTAGAGCTGAGTGCCGACGGGCGCCCAGTGACGACGCAGACCCGGGACCCGCCGGTAGTGGACTGCACCTGTTTCGGTCTCCCTCGTCGTTACATCATCGCCATCATGAGCGGTCTGGGCTTCTGCATCAGCTTTGGTATCCGCTGCAACCTGGGCGTGGCCATCGTCTCCATGGTCAACAACAGCACGACTCACCGCGGGGGCCACGTGGTGGTGCAGGTAGTTCAGGGGCGTGGCCTGGCACGTGGGGCCCACCTAGCCCTGCCACTCCCTCTGATGACATCACGCTCCTGGGGCGAAGCCCTGGCCACGCCTCTTCTAACCCCAGCCTGAGCAACCCCGCCCATCCGCGCGTGTCCCCTAGGCTGGCTACTTTCTGCCTCAGGGCTCTCCCCTTCCTAAGCCTTGCCCCGACCTAAATGAAGCCCCGCCCCTATTTAGTTCAGGCCCCTGATTTCCAAATGCAGACTCTGCGCCGGTATTGGGGTTCCTGCGTGTTGCCCCTGCTCCCTTGTAAGGCTCCTAGCAACCTGCCACCCACACCTGTCCCAGTGTCACAGCCTAATCCCAGTCCCATCGCGGGCTCCACGCTGAAGTTTGATCCTGGCTTTTCTGAAGTTCCGTCCCCGCTACATCCCGCTTCATCTGCTCTGGCCTTTACCTAAAGGCCGCCTCATCTCAGACTTTCTCCCTTTTTTTTTTTTTTTTTTTTTTAAATATTTTTAATGTAACCTTTACACTCAACCGGGGGCTCGAACTTACAACCCCAAGATCAAGAGTTGCATGCTCTACCGACAGAGCCAGCCAGGCGCCCCACTTTCTCCCTATTTTAACTCCGGTGTAGGCCATGCCCCTGCCTCAGGAAAAATTCCTGACTTAGGCACGGGTCTACCTCGCACCTTCCGTACCTCGCACCTTCCGCACCTCGCACCTTCCGCACCTCGCACCTTCCGCTGCTTCTCATCCTTGATTAGACCCCACCCAGTCACTCCGCAAACAGCTCGTAGGTTGGTTAAGAGAAGTGGAGACACAGTTCCCTCCCCATTGACGGGCCTCTAGACATTCAGAGAAGGGGCCCTGGAGCGGGGAAGCAGGCAGAGCGAGGCTTCCAGGCAGTGACAGGCCGGGCTGCTACAGTAGAGCAGCCCGGCAGGCTGGGCAAGCTGAACCTCGAGGACCGCGTGAGCTCTGATTGGCAGGTGTTTTGTCGTGAGAGGGGTCCTTGTTGCTGATTGGCTGAGGGAGCAAATCTATCTGTGCTGATTGGTGGAGGGTCAGAGCCTGGGCCACTGGTTTGACATGCCTTTTGGCCCGCAGAAAGCTCAATTTAACTGGGATCCAGAGACTGTTGGCCTCATACACGGCTCCTTTTTCTGGGGCTACATTGTCACCCAGATTCCCGGAGGATTTATCTGCCAAAAATTCGCAGCCAACAGGTACATGGCTGGGGTCTCAAGGTGGGCGGGAACTACTTAGAAGGTGTGGCCTGGCATTTCCAGGCTGGGGGGGGGGATAGGAGGGGGGCCTGGGTTGGGGGACGGGGTCTTAGAGAAAGGCGGGGCTTGTGGTTGTGGGAGGTGAGAGTTGCAGAGAAGGTGGGGGCGGAGGTTCTGGGGGACCACAAGGCCTGGCCCTCCCTGGGCAGAAAGAACAGAATCCTAGCTTTGGTGGGATCGCTGGACCCCATTCTCGTACTATGGACTCTTCCCACCAGGGTTTTCGGCTTTGCCATTGTGGCTACATCCACTCTAAACATGCTGATCCCCTCGGCTGCCCGAGTCCATTATGGCTGTGTCATCTTCGTGAGGATCCTGCAGGGGTTGGTAGAGGTAAAGCCCGGCTCCAGATGACCCTGTGCCTGTTCTCACTCCGAGCCTTCTCGTTGACTTTGGTTTTCTCCTTCCTAGGGGGTCACGTATCCTGCCTGCCACGGCATCTGGAGCAAATGGGCCCCGCCCTTAGAGCGGAGTCGCTTGGCAACAACAGCCTTCTGCGGTGAGAAGAAGGGGCTGGGATCCAGACATGCGGATCTGAGGGAGGAGGGACTGTGGCCTGTACTTCTGTGTCCCCGGAAGGCCGGGGCTGGGAGGCCCCATTCCCGGATCTGAGGATAGATGAGCCTGATCTACACATTGTGTCTTCCCCCTTAGGTTCCTATGCTGGGGCGGTGGTCGCGATGCCTCTCGCCGGGGTCCTGGTGCAGTACTCGGGATGGAGCTCTGTGTTCTACGTCTACGGTGAGGGGCCCGGACGCCTTGGTCTGGGTGGCGCTGGGGCGGAGCGAGGCCGGTCGTCACCTCGCTTCCATCCCTCTCCTGACCCTCCCCAGGCAGCTTCGGGATCTTTTGGTACCTGTTCTGGCTGCTCGTCTCCTATGAGTCCCCGGCTCTGCACCCCAGCATTTCGGAAGAGGAGCGCAAGTACATCGAGGACGCCATCGGCGAGAGCGCCAAACTCATGAACCCGGTCACGGTCAGGGCCCAAGCCTGCGGGGTCGGAGGCGCCATGGGGCAAGGAGAGATATTCAGGCAGGGAGGCAGGAGAAGAGGGGGCTTCGAACCTCCACAGTGTGTAGATCGCGGTGGGTTCCTCTAGACTCTCAGAGGAGACCAAACTGGGAGGTGCAGTGGGCGGGGCTAGAATGTCGGAAGCGGAGCTAAAGCTCGGGGAAGAAAGGATTAGCAGGTGCTGAGAACCGAACCGATGTGGGGCGTGGTTAAGCCAGCAGAAGCGGGATTTGAATGTGGAGGATTCACTTAGACCTTGGGATGAGTGAGGCTAGAATTAGGGGACATAATGGAATGGAAATAGATTCCCGGGCTCATATTTATGGGTCCTTGAGGGTCATCGTGGGGTCCGGACACCTACGCACCTTTGGGCACTGCAGAGGCGGGACACCTGCCTCCCTGAAGTGTCACTGTGAAGCTAGGATCCCGAGGTCCCCACAGGGATATGGCCAAGTTGGCGCCCCTGCGCCCCTGGAGGTTTTGGTGAGGTCAGGAAACCTGAGTCTCTGTGGGACTATGATTGGGTACCTGAAGAGACACGGAGAGAGCCCAGCCCTGGTCTCTATCTTAGCGACCTCTCCTCTCCACCTCCCCCAACCCCCACAGAAATTTAACACACCCTGGCGGCGCTTCTTCACGTCCATGCCAGTCTATGCCATCATCGTGGCCAACTTCTGCCGCAGCTGGACGTTCTACCTGCTCCTTATCTCCCAGCCCGCCTACTTCGAAGAGGTGTTCGGCTTCGAGATCAGCAAGGTTGGGCCCAGGAAGGAAATGCAGGGGGTGCAGCGGAGGGGGGAGGTGGAGCAGCCGGGCCTGGATCCCAAGAGGTTGGAACGAGGGGCAGGGAGGAGCCAAAGGTACAGGAAGCGGGTGGAGATGCCCGGCCAGCCGCCT
Organism: Mellivora capensis; assembly: GCA_004024625.1. Taxonomy (NCBI): domain Eukaryota; kingdom Metazoa; phylum Chordata; class Mammalia; order Carnivora; family Mustelidae; genus Mellivora; species Mellivora capensis. The sequence continues at coordinate 37,427 of PISX010009849.1, read as the reverse complement.
CGGAGCCCTCGCTCTGTACCCTCTCTGGTGCAGGTGGGCCTGGTGTCAGCGTTGCCCCACTTGGTCATGACCATCATCGTGCCCATCGGCGGTCAGATCGCGGACTTCCTGAGGAGCCGCCGAATCATGTCCACCACTAACGTGCGCAAGTTGATGAACTGTGGAGGTGAGTGGGGTGGGGCCCTGCGCGGGGTCTGGGACCCCCGGAGGTCGGAGGTGGGGTCAGGGGTGTGCCCAAAAAGGCGTAGACGGGGCGAGGCCCGGCTTGGATAGAACAGAATCTCCAGCGGCCCTCTCGAGGCCCACCCGGTGGAAGGACCAGGCGGGTGTGACCATCTGGGTGGAGCACTGGGGAGGCCAAGTTCGGTCTGGCAGGGCGGGGCCTACCCGGGACTGGGCGGGGCAGGACCGGAACTGGGCGATCTAGAGCGGGTATGAATGGGGGACCGGGAGAGGTCTGCGGGGCTGGCTGCCTAATCAGTGAGAACCGAAGGAAGGTGGGGAGGTGCATGGGCGGGGCTCGGACCCTGCATCTTCAGCCCGCGGCCTAGGTAGGCAGTGGGGCCATGGAGGGCCCAGCCGGGGCCGTGGTGGGTCTGGGGCGCGTGGTCACGGACGTTAGGGAGGTGAGGTTTTGGTTAGGACGGGCGCAGGCGGATTGCGAGACAAAGAAGACTGAACGGGACAGGCATGGAGGTGGCCGGGCTGGGGCTGGGGTGGGGGGGGTTGTGGGGCCGCCGACGCTCAGATGACACGGCCCTGGCCCTCCGTAGGCTTCGGCATGGAAGCCACGCTGCTGCTGGTGGTCGGCTACTCTCACTCCAAGGGCGTGGCCATCTCCTTCCTGGTCCTCGCGGTGGGCTTCAGCGGCTTCGCCATCTCTGGTGAGAACCGAGAGTCCGCACCTTGGCAGACTCGGGACAGCTCTGCAGGGAACTTCCTGGCTCAGGAAGGGGACCTCCCAGCCTCGCAAAAGGCAGCCTGGAAAGAGCAGGAGGGACCGGGGAGGCTGCGATGGGAGGAGGAGCGGCTTGGCAGTGGGAGTCACCTGAGCGGGGTTCAGTGGGAAGTGATCCGGAGTAACGCCTTCTGGCTGCCTCGCCAGGGTTCAACGTGAACCACCTGGACATCGCCCCGCGCTACGCCAGCATCCTCATGGGCATCTCCAACGGCGTGGGCACGTTGTCAGGCATGGTGTGCCCCATCATCGTGGGTGCCATGACTAAGCACAAGGTCCGTGCGCCAGCCCTGACCCACTCGCCCTCCCAGTTTGTGTATGGGGCCTCCCTGACCGGCTTCACCGTCGCTGGGCTGCATCCCTGCCCTCTCCTGGTCTCTCTGCTTCCCTCTGGATCTCTGCCTCCCTCTCTGTGCACTCGGTTCCCGCTCCACCTTCTGTTTCTCTGTCCTCTGACCTCACCTCCCCCTTGTCCCCCCACAGACTCGCGAGGAGTGGCAGTATGTATTTCTAATTGCCTCCCTGGTGCACTATGGGGGTGTCATCTTCTACGGGGTCTTCGCTTCCGGGGAGAAGCAGCCGTGGGCGGAGCCTGAGGAGATGAGCGAAGAGAAGTGTGGCTTTGTTGGCCATGACCAGCTGGCTGGCAGCGACGAAAGCGAAATGGAAGATGACGCTGAGCCCCCTGGGGCTCCTCCCGCCCCCCCTCCTTCCTATGGGGCCACACACAGCACATTTCAGCCCCCAAGACCCCCACCCCCTGTCCGGGACTACTGACCATGTGCCTCCCACTGAATGGCAGTTTCCAGGACCTCCATTCCACACATCACTGGCCTGAGTGACTGTCAAGGAACCCCAGTTCTCTCTGTCCTGCTGCAGGCCTAAGAAGCACTCGCCCTCTTCCCCAGTGCTGTCAAGTCCTCTTCCCCTCCCAATCGCGCCTCTCAGGGGTAGTGAAGCTGCAGACTGGCAGTTTCAAGGATACCCAAATTCCCCCCAAAGGTTTTCCTTCTCCACTTGTTCTGCCTCAGTGGTTTCAAATCTCTCCTTTCAGGGCTCTCTTTGAATGGACAGTTCAATCTTTTACTCTCTCTTGTGGTTTTGAGGCACCCTACTCTGGCCCTTTCCTTTACCACCCCCCTCTCCCTGGGACTCTCGGGCTAACCCCCAACCCCACCCCCAGACTACTCAGCCTTCCTCGCCTTTCAGAAACATTCAAGGTCTTCCTCTAGAAGTTACAAACCTCTCCCGATTCCATTTTGCATTTTCCAGGTTGGATTAACCAATCGCCCATCCCCGCCATCCTAGGGATCGATTCTCACCAGCGTTTCTGAGGGAGAATGGCGGTTTCAAGCCCCCTCCCCCCTCCCCGCAACCCCCTCCCTTCACCAGCAGGTTCTGCTGAAGCACCAAATTCCCCAAGACCTTCTCCCTAGCTTAGCACAATGTCTAGGGAAGCAAGATGATGGTTTTAACACTATGCCTCTCTCCACCCCCATGCACTTTTTCTGACATGTTTTCAGGTCTGAATAGTGGCTGCTCAAGACCATCGACTCAATGGTATGAAGCCACCATCTTTGAACTTCCCTATGGTGGTTTCCAGATGCCCCTCTTCCCCTTAATTCCTTGCACTTTATTCTCCTGGGTGGTTTCGAACTACTCTTGTTTTCTCAGTGGCCATTTGTTGTGTCCCTCAGGGGCTATACGACTCAAAATCTGGGATCCTTCCCTTCTCAGACTCCCCTCTTTCGGCTTAGAATTTGGGGACCATATGCAGGAGGAGTCATGGAATCCCGGAAAGGGAATGGGGCTGGGAGAGAGGGGTGTTTTCCCCTGGAGCAGGGTTGTGTCTTTGTGTCTCCTACTGTAAACCCTGCCTCACTCCCAATAAAATGCTTTGGTGTACACACTCAGCCGTCATTGGCCGCGGCGGTCAGAGAAGCCTGGGCCCCCAGCTCCCTCCTCCAGTCAGACCCAGAGTCCCAGGGCCCCAGCCCCGTCCTCTCCCAGGAAGCAGGCCAGAGTAGGGGTCTAGTCTCAGGGGAACACTTGATTTATTCGGCCTCAGACAGTGTTCTCCCGTCATAGCGAAAGCATCTCGGTGTGTTGACCGTCTTATCCGAGAGGACTACTATGCAGCAAAGCGTGCAGGGAGGAAAGGACCTCTGGGTCCTTACTCTGTGCGGGGATGGCGCGGGTCTGGCAGGACGCGAGTGGGGCTCACACGAAATTGTTGGGGAGCGTGGCGGGGGAGAGCGGCTCCAGGCTCTGGGGGCGGTTCCCGCGGGGCGGCGGGGGCAGCTTAGGCGGCAGCGGGGGGGTGGGCGGCGGCTGTTTAGTGGCGATGTGTGAAGGGACCCAGGCGTCCGGGGCATAAAAGTAAAGGTCGTAGGGGTCCTTCGGGGCTTCCAAATGCATAACTGTGGGAGCAAAGGGGAGAGGGCATCACTAGGCAGACAGGGGTCCTGTCCCCTCTGCTGCGCCGCTGACCAAGGAGGAGGCGGGCAAGAGGATTCAGATTGTTTTCTGGGCTTGGGTTTTCAAATTAAAGGGCGATGCCCCCCAGAATCGAAGAGGGGGCGTGGCGTCGGAGCAGCAGGGCGGGGCCTGCAGTAGACAGGGCGGGGTATACAGGGCTCCCCTGGGAGGGGGGAAGGGGCGGGGCTTGTAGGGATCCGCGGCTCCCAGCCTGTTGCAATTCCCAGCTGGACTGCGAGCGGCGCTGGACGTGTCGCCGGGAATTTCGGAGAACTGGGGGGCAGAATCATGGAAGGGTCGGGGTTTCTGTTGACCTCGGTTGGGGGACCTGAGTTTTGGCAGGGCGCCCTAAAGTGCCAGGCGAAACCGAGTTAAAGAAACATGCAGTCATTCAAGGAGAGGGGCGCTGTGAGGGTCGCTCACCAGGTTCATCTCCGTCGTTTGGAAGCCGGTGGTGTGCGAAGGGCCGGTGTCGAGCCGCCCGGCGGTAGAGACACCAGAGCAGCAGGAAAATGCCGATCAGCAGTCCGGTCCCCGCGAGGAAGAGGCAGAGGGCCCCGCCCGTCGCACCCCGGGGGCGCCCCACCAGGGTCACGCCTGAAGGACCAGGGTTCAAGGATTGAGCAATCTAAACTCCCAGCCCCTACTTCCAGAGACGCAGGAGCCCCGGCCCCCGGCCTCCCTCCACCCTCACATCCCCAGACCATCCCTCAGCCTCCTCCTGCCTCACACTCAGGAGCGGGGGCGGTGGGGGAGGGAGGGGGGTGTTCCCTAGGCCGCCCTCCCTCAGACCCAGGAGTCCCGACCCCCAGCCCCCTCCTCCCTCCGACCCAGAAGTCCGGGTCCTGGCCCCTCACCGGTCTCCTCCACTCGTTCCACCACGATGATAGTGCTGACTCGCTCACCTCGGCTGCGCCGCTGGGGGCCCCGCGGAGTCGCAGGGGCCGGCTGACTGGGGGAACCCAGAGGAGCAGGGGGGCCCGCAATCCGGGCTGAGGGAAGAAGGGCATCAGGCCCTTTCAGGCTAGAGTTCTGGGAGGCCTTCAGCTCAACTGTCCCAGGAGAAACTGAGGTGGGCAATTTAAGGGACTCAGGCTGGGTCACTGCAGGGGTTTCTGGTTTGGGACTCAGGGGCAGTTCATTTAGGCCAGTAGCTTTGACCTTGAAAGGTGTAGTTGATTCTGGGTGAGGACTGGCAGAGATCTCAGGGTCAGAAGTCATGGGGTTCTCTGTGGCATCTTGGTACTGGGGTGTGGGGGATTCTGTTTGGGGCATTTCAGTGGGGCTGCGGCTGTGAGTTACATGGGATTCTGGGTGGGGGGTCTCAGTAGAGTCGGGATGGAGGGTCTGGGGAAATTCAGAGTTTGGGATTTCAGTGGTGCCAGGGTTATGGGTTTCTGGAGATTTGGAGTGAAGAATCTTGGTGGGGCCAGGATGTGGGGTCTCAGGGACTTCTGCAAGTGAGACTTCGGTGGAGTTACGTTTGGGAATCTCTGGGGATTCTTGATGTGGAGTTTGGGTAGGGTCAGGGCTTGGGGTCTCAGGAAATCCTGGATATGAGGTTTTGGAGGGATTAGGTTTGAGGGTCTCAGGGGATTCTGGGTGTGGACTGTCAGTCGGGTCAGGTTTGGGGGTCTCAGAAGGTTCTGGATCTGTCATTTCGGAGTGGTTAATTTTGGGAGTCTCCAGGGAGTCTGCTATTGAGGTATTGAGTGAGTTAAATTTAGGATTCTCAGAAGACTCTGGGTGTGGGGTTTCTCGGAGGTCATGGTTGGTAGTCTCAGTGAAGTCAAGTCGGGCGGGCTCAGGGGAAACTGCATGAGGTGATTTGGAGGGCTCGGGGTAAGCAGTCGCAGGGGAGTCTGGGTTAGGCAGGTCTCTAGTGGAATTCTCAGAAGCAGGAGGGGAGGTCTGAGAAGGGTGGCCCATCTCAGGGAAGTCGGAGCCTGTAAGCGGCGAGGCCGAAGGGTCGGCCTTGGAACCCAGCCGGGCGAGGAGGAAGACGAGGAAGAGGAGGATGGGGCTGAGGGATTTCATAGTTCTGGGAGACGCCTATAGCTGCGGGGGAGCGAGAAGAAAGGGGTTAAGGTTGGAAGCCTGCCGGGAACCCCGGCCCACTCCCAGAGGCCACGCCCACCCCAGAGACCACGCCCCGTCCCCCAGGTGGGCGGAGATCCCGCCCAGCTCCGCGCCCAGGAAAGGAGAGGAACCCAACTGCAACTCCCTGAAGGCTGTGGGGCGGTAGCCGCCGTAGCTAAGGGAGACGGAGGCGCGGGGCTTCTTGGGAGTCGTAGTTAATTTCCTTATCCGTTTCCCCGAGAGGGTCCCAGAAAAATTGGGAAGGACCTCAGACCTCACCAAGGCCTCAGACCTCCTCTACTTCTATTTCAGAGGGTGTAAACCTCCAAGGGGACATACAATCCCTTTCTCTCCCATGGCTCCGGGGACACCTTCACCGCACAGTTGTTTACACTAGAGGAGGCTCAGAAGGAATGGCTCGGGCTGGGGGCCTGACAGGCCTGGATCTGAGGGAGGAGGGAGACTCCTGGGACCTGGGAGAGAAGACTGCTGGGGGTTCACCCCAGTTTCCAGAGGGTGGATGGCACTGTGGTTCTAAGTTCCTAGTTCCTTAGAGAGGAGAGCCCTGAAGCTTCAGATGCCTAGAATTTTGAGGGATCAAGATTAGGGGATCTGGATTACAGGGTAGAAAGGAGACAGGTGTCTTGAACTCTAGGGGACTAGAAACTCCGAGTCTTTGGCCCTCAGCAGATAGGGGTGTAGGGTTCTGGATGGGGGAGGACTCTGGTCACTCTGTTTATTGAGGATGGCGCTGAGATCCCAGACTCTCAGGACTGGTCTGGGGCAGACACCTAGGTGTCTGCTCAGGTGGAGGTGGGGGTGCCATATACCTGAGTAGGACACAGTTACTTAGGGCCTGGGGTCTCTTACCTGATTAGTGAGGTCCAAGATAACAGCAGATGAGCAGAGCTGGACGCAGAGATCGGTGAATGCTGCAGAATGGCTCGGGGAGGGGCAGCAGGAGGTAGGGTCCCAGGGGCGCAGGTGACGCACCTGACCTTGTCTCTGGGGATCCTGGGAGCCTGGCTACAGCCTTGTGCTCTTAAAGGGACAGAGATAAAGAACATCATCTCTGGAATGGGGAAGGGAGTTAGGGATTAGATCATCTATCTGGTGGAGGGATATGGCCCAATCAAGCATCTTTTCTTTGAAAAGGTGTCCAGGGGTGCCTGGGTGGCTTAGTTGGTTAAGAATCTGCCTTTGGCTCGGGTCATGATCCTGGGGTCCCAGGATCGAGCTCTGAGTCTTGCTTGTGCTGTCAAATAAATAAAATCTTAAAAATAAAATCAAAAAGAAAAAAAAAAACACAAAAGAAAGAAACCAGGGATCCAGGCCATCTGCCATCTCCTACATGCAAACCCAAGTCTAGAACCCTGGTGCCCTCTTACTTAAAGACCCAGGAGTCTTGGCCTCCAGCCCCCCCCCCCCCCCGCCCCCAGATCCAGGAATCCAGGTTCCCAGGCCTCTCCTCTATGGGGAATTAAGAGTCCAGGGTCCCATGTCTTGCCAATCACGTACCCAGATTGCTACTGCCCTTTAGGACTTCTGAGCCTTGGCCCACCTCCCCCCAGTGTGTAGAGAGCACCCTCTTAAGAGCCAGTGTGAGGGGACTGGGCCTTCACAACACCCCCAAACTCCTCCCCAGGAAGGCTTAGCTTCATGCACAGGGTAGCCTGGGGGCCCTGGCCTGTCTTTCCCCTCTTTGCAGATTTGTCTGTCACTTCACCTGCTTTCACCCCTCTCCCAGCCCCCATTACCTTTCACCTTCTGCTGCCCTTCTCCCCCTCCATCTCGCACTCTATTTTTTGGGTTCTCTGCTGCCTGGATTTCTTTCTGGGCATCCCTGTGCTAGCTGGCTGTCTTTCTATCTCACGGCTTTCTCGGAGCCCCCTCCCTCCATCTCCAGCTGGCTCTTTGTCTCCCCCCCTTCCTCTTCTTTCCTTCCTCCTCTGTTGCTCCCTTTCTTCCCCTCTGTCACTCTGTCTTTGTCCTTCCCTCTTATGGTTACTTCATCTGTGTGTCTCTGCTTCTCCCCATCAGTCCCTCTGTTGCGTTTCCCTGTCTCTTTCTCTGTGTCTCTGGCTTCTGCTCTGATGGTCCCTCTGCCGGTCTCTATTTTTATCCCTCTGACACACCTCCTGTGTCCACTTCTCTGTCTGTCTGTCTCTCCCCCTCCTGCTTCCCCTCAGGTCCCAGCTCCTGGTCCCAATTAGTTGGTGGCTGCCAAGGCAGAGGCAGGGCCCCCACTCCTGGCTCCTCATTACCGCTGGCGGCTCCTAATGAGCCTGGGCGGGGGGGGGGGGGGGGGGGAGCTGACCCAGCACCCCCAGCCCCCTGGTCTGCGTCACTGCCTGCTGCGGGGGCTGTGGAGGCGATATAAGGGGGCTGCTGCCTGGCTGTCCAAGCCCACTGCGCGGTAGCGGGCCCTGCAAACGGGCGCAGGAGGTGGGTGGGTGGTGGGATCCGGGGTTCTGGGCCAGGACCTGGGCCTCACTGAGCTCTTCCCTGTCTCTCCACAGGTGATGGAGACCCGCCAGGTGTCCAGGAGCCCCCGGGTGCGGCTGCTGCTGTTGCTGCTCCTGCTGCTTGTGCCCTGGGGCGACCGCACAGCCTCAGGAGTCGCTCTGCCGCCAGCCGGGGTCCTCAGGTACCGCGGCGCCCCAGGACACCCAGGGAGGGGCGGGGATTCAGACAGGTGGGACCAGACCCAAGGAGAAAAGGGCACAGAGCAGAGGAGGATGGAGAGGAGGAGGAGGACGGAGAGGAGGACGGAGACCAAGGGGGGAGAGAGGTGGAGTGTGGGCAGGGAATCAGTGCGAGAAAGAGGTACAAGAAGATTCTGAGAAAAGCGTTGAGATTTGAGAGGAGCCGAAGCAGCAGCGATTCGTTCCTTGAGCGAAGTTTACTGGGTTCTTAGTGTGCATCAGGCCGGGCGCTGAGCGCTGGGGGTGGACACAGGCATCGACTCCGTCTCTGTACTCAGGGAGCTTCGAGCCCGGTGAATAGACAGAGACCCGTACAGACGGAGGCAGGGGGACAGAGGACAGACGCCGAGCCACTCCACAGACAGTGCAGGGACAGGGCTTCGAATTAGACAGCGGGGGGTACAGGTGGCGGCGGGCGGGGGTCCGGGACCCGCGGTAACCGGCTCTTTTGGTCTCCTCGCAGCCTCCGTTCCCCCGGCCGGGTCTGGGCGGGAACCGCCACCCAGCTGTCGCGGCGGAGCCTGGCCCTGGCGGACGACGCGGCCTTCCGGGAGCGCGCGCGGCTGCTGGCCGCCCTCGAGCGCCGCCACTGGCTGAACTCGTACATGCACAAGCTGCTGGTGCTGGATGCGCCCTGAGCGCCGCGCCCGCCCCGCTTGAATAAAGATCCCGCAGTGCGCTCTGGTCTGCGTCTCCTTCCTGCGCCCGCGGTGTGTGTGCGGGATACGCGGGCGGGGCTTGCGTCGCTACTCCGGTGTATCTCATCTCCTCAGTCCCCTCTCTCTTTTCTTCCCCCCACCCCTCCCCCAATCGTCTTTCCCTCCCTCCGCTCCTATTCTCTGTCTGCCCCCTGCTCTGGCCTCCCTCCATACCCCAGCTCTGTCCCCTCCTCTCGCTCTGGGCTTCTGTCCCTTTCCACCCGCGTCTCTGCTCCCACCCCACTTGCGGGTCTCCGTCCTCCTCTCTGGGTTTCTTTCCCCTTCTCTTGTTCCCTGCAACCTACCAGGTCTCTGGTTTCCCTGAGTCCCAGTCCCTGAGTCCCCTTCTCTAGGTCTCTGTCCCTCTCTGGGTGTCTGTTCGCCATCTCTCTGAGTCTCTGCACTTCTGTCTTTCACCCCCCCCCCCCCGGCTTCCTAATCCTCTGCCTCCTCTCTCTACTCTTCTGCCTCTTAAACTCTTCCTTCCATTCTTAATCGTTTTCTTTTTCCTCTGCCTGATTCCCTCAAATCTTTTCTTTCTTCTGTCGTTTCCCTCTCTCCCTCTTCCAGCTCTGATGTTCTCCAAATGTCTCCTTTGCCGCGCTCTCCTCATTTCCCAACTTCGCCCTGGGCGCAGTGCAAAGATGGGGCGGGGTTGCCTCTGGGGCGAGATGTACCTACCATTCAAGACCAGGTTCCCCCAGACCTCGCTGTGTGGTGTTGGGAAGGGCTGCTTAACCTCTGAGCCTTTTTTCCCCCTCATCTGAGGATTAACCGAGATACGCCATGAGACAACTTCAACAGAGCGCCCGCGAAGCAAAACGCGTTTGTTAGAAAAGGGTTTCTGCCCCTCTAGCAGCAGCCTCCAGAAGTTTGTTCAGGGTTTTCTGATCGCCCGTCCCAGGAGACCGCTGGGGCGGGAGGAGAGGACAGAGGGGACCAGGCGTCAGGCTCCCGGAGGCACAGGGCTGAGGCGCAGGTGAAGCGAAGCAGCCAATCAGAATCTGTCTCTGTTTCTCTCTCTGTCTCGCTCACTGGCTGCTCCCGCCAGCCCTTCCGTCCCAAAGCTCAATGGTGATCTTGGCAACCCACCCCGAAGGGTACGCAGAGGGCTCCAAAGAGCGCGCGCTGGGCGCGGCTCGTGCGGATCGCGCGCTGATTCGTCTAGGGAAGAGGGCGGGGCTGGGCGCGTGGGCTCGCGGGAAGGGGGCGGGGCTGGCGCTGGGTGAGTGGCAAGCCGTCGTGTGGTTGTCTGTCTGGGAGGCGGACCGCGCCCTAAGAGGCCCTTAGGCTGTAGGGGTGGGCCTGCTTCTCTCACTCAGAAATACTGAGTTATGAAGGAATAACTGTATTTCTCAACACCATCTGGAGTTGGCCAAATTTCGTAAGACCCTGAAAGTCAAGAGTAATTTACCCAAGTTGCCGGCGCCAGTAAAGGACAAAAGGATAACTGGAGGGGCACCTGGGTGGCTCAGTGGGTTAAAGCCTCTGCTTTCGGCTCAGGTCATGATCCCAGGGTCCTGGGATCGAGCCCCACATCGGGCTCTCTGCTCCGCGGAGAGCCTGCTTCCCCCCCTCTCTCTGCCTGCCTCTCTGCCTACATGTGATCTCTTTCTGTCAAATAAAATCTTAAAAAAAAAAAAAAAAAGGGTAACTGGAACGCAGATCTGTGTGAATTCTGGTCTAGACCTTGCCATTTCTCTCCTGGAGAAATGGGAGTACAGTTACGAGCAGTTACCATATGCCAGGCCCCCGTCTAAATATTGCACTCCTCTTGGCTTTGAGCCAGCCTCACAACAACCCCGTGAGGAGCTTCATTGGCTTTTGGCTAGCTGGGTGTTTGCCTGAACTCCTCCCGTATTTCCTCCCTAGATGTCTTCTGTATGTTTGAGGCTTTTCATAAAACGGTGCCTGGAAGCCCTTCCTACTCCACTCTACTCACCTCTCCCTGGGAAATTTCAGCAATTCCCAACAGGCAGAACCCCATCTCCAGACTGTGGGCTCAAGCCTCAGGGATCTGGCCATTTATTGGAACACTGACATTCACCCCATCCCATATGAGCTTGGTGTTCCCCCAAACCCACTCCTTCTCATGGGTTCCCATTTGGGAACCAGTCACTGGGTCAGATCGGCGTGCTGTCCTTGCCCCTTCCTTCATCATCCTCCTTCACAGCCATCAGTCTCTGGCTCTGTCCTTCCTGCCTTGCCTCTCTCTGCCCTTCCTCTTCTTCCCAGTCACATGCCCAGCTCAGCTCAGGCCTCATCCTCGCCCACCTGGACCAAGCCCCAGCTTCTCCCCACCTCCTGCCTCCTTTCATATTCATCCCCCATGCAGGCTCAGAAGCTCTCTTCCCAATCCTCCTTGCCCCAATCCTCCTCCTCTTTTCTTCTTTTTAATCCCAGCAGCATAGTGGTTTCTATGGCTTTCTGCCCACAGAGGCGCTTTCCCACCACCTGGTCTTCTCACACACACACACACACACACACACACGCACTATTATTCTCTCTGCACATGACACTCTCCTTTGGTCCCTGCTCAATGTAACAAATTTACTCATATTTCAAGACTGCACACAGATGTTACCTAATAGGGACAAAATCCCTATCCTTCCAGGACAGGTTAAGTGCATTTTCTGGGTTCCCATGGAACCTACAGCTACCTCTATCACTATCTGCCTTTTTTTTTTTTTAAGATTTTATTTTATTTATTTGACAGAGAGAAAGAGATCACATGTAGGCAGAGAGGCAGGCAGAGAGAGAGGGGGAAGCAGGCTCCCCGCTGAGCAGAGAGCCCGGTGCAGGGCTCGATCCCAGGACCCTGAGATCATGAGATCATGACCTGAGCCGAAGGCAGAGGCTCAACCCACTGAACCACCCAGGGGCCCCCACCATCTGCCTTTAAATAGAGGTGACTCTGACCCTCTCCTGCTCAAAACTCTCCCAAGGAACCCTCTGTGGTGCTGAAATTGCTCATATCTTGACCCAGGTTTTGGTTTTGTGGTTGTTTGCATATGTGAAAACTCATGCACCTGATACTTAAGATTTGTCCATTTATCTGTATGGTTCCATTTTTAGTGTATGCACTGCTGAAGCGAGCATATCCATTTATCTGTATGCAAGTTGTGTCTCAATTAAAGCATAAGTAACCAAAAAAACCAAACAAACAAACAAGCAATAAAATCTCTGAAATCTCCCATCATCCTCAGGAGAAAACCAGTGCTCTTCAGCCTGGCATTGGAGGGCCTGTTTTTCTACAGCTTTATCTTCCTTTCTTTAACAAATAATTTAATGAATTTTTGAAAGATTTTATTTGAGAGAGAGAGAGAGAGCATACAAGCATGAGTGGGTGAGGGGCAGAGGGACAAGCAGACTCCCTCCGGAGTGGGGACACCTTGCAGGGGTCCATCCCAGGACCCCGAGATCATGACCTGAGCCCAAGTCAGACGCTTAATGGACTGAGCCACCCAGACGCCCCCGCGGCTTTATCTTCGAAGGTCTAATCGCGGCACATGAATGAGCAGTAAGTGATGAGTAAGCTAGTGGCACACTGGTCCATTTCCTGCCGGCTGTTTGCCTTGCAGGGGACATCTGTGATGTGTGCCCAGCCCATGTGTCTCTCTCCCTCTTTCTGCCAGGAGAGGGGACAGGAGCTCAGTCTCCCAGCCTCTCTTGCAGCTAGGAGTGGTCATAACAAACACTTCTGGCCAATGAGACCTGAACACAGGTCTGCTGCTGGCTCTGGGAAGGCCATGTCTTTTCTTTATAAAGAAAGGATGGGACAATTCCCCTTCTTCCGACAGATGTGGTGTATGAAGACATATCTGCCATCTCCCGAGCAAGAGGGGAGGGCTGAGAGGATCACAGAGAATCCTAGTTCCCTCATCCCCCAGGCTGTGGAGACACTGAGCTGCGGGCTCATTGCTGCCCTCCTCCAGACTTGTTTTAGGAGGAAGATAAACCCCTAGTATTTAACCCATTGTTGGGTGTGTTTTGCTATTGCTCAGAAATGTAGTCACCAGTGTTAAAAAACAAAAAAAACTTCACATAAAAACCCAATACAGGGGTGCGGATCCCGGAGCACTATATCTAGGGTGTCCGAAGCGGAGCCCTCCCAGCTAAGGGCACAACAATGGTAGTAACAGCAGGATTCCCCGGGAATTCTCCGACTAGACCTTGTTCTGAGCGACTCACACTGGGGGGGGCTGGAGGTAGCAGAGCTGGAGGTGGGGCCAGGTGGGTGGCGGGGACTGGCCCAGCAGCAGGACGGACAGCAGCAGCAGCAGCAGCAGGCCCAGGACGGGGGCTGGGATCGGCGGGGGCCGAGTGATCCTGGTGGGAGGCAGCCCAGCGCTCAGGGAGGGCCCCAGGGCAGGGGGCTGCTGGGGCTGTCTCAACAGGGGGCAGTGCCCCAGCGTTTGCCGGCCACCCTCATTCTGGAGATGCTTCGGGGCGCACCTGAGTGACTCAGGCTGCTGGGGGCGCAGGCAGAGCTGGCCCCAGCCCGGTCTCCTGACTGGGACCAGCTCTCTGGGCACAGGCACCAATGCTTGCTGCGGCTCGGGCTCGGTGGGGCTGCTGGACAGAAAGGAGGTCGAGGCAATCACGCTGACCTTTTCCTCCGCCTCCAGGCCCCTTCCAGTCCCAGTGGGTCCTGTTACCTCTCAGGAGGGCTTCCCAGAACGTCTCCAGGATGCGGGTTCCCCAGAGGGCTGGGGAGATTGGCCTGGAGGGACAAAGGAAACAAACTTGAGACTGGGTCCTGGATTGGGAGAGGCCCTTGGTTCAAGCCACTGGACAGAAGTGACCACATGGAAGGGGGTGGAGTGCAGTGTGACACCCCGCAGGGTTGGGTTCCCAGCTCTGCTGCCAACAGCTCAGGAGAGATCATCCGTCACGTCAGCTGTGAGGAAACTGAGGTGGGGTCCAATCTCCGTGGAGGGAAGGGGGAGGTAGGCTTTGGGGTCAGGCTGCTCAGAGAGACCCTCATGGAGGGTTTGGACCCCAAAGGGGCCCAGATGCTTGGCACACATTCGGGCTCTCATATTCCTATCCTGAGGACCCCGGGCTCCCTGCCTCTCCTCCCGGAGCTTCCCTCCCTTCCCCTGCCTGAGCATGGGGACAGGCACCTGCACCAGGAGCATAGCAGCTGGTGTGAGTGGTGCCAGGCGGGGGAGCTGGGACAGGCGCTGTGCCCCCAGGGAGTTCTGGGGCTGGCTGGGGCGGGTCCAGCCCCTTCCTGTGTGTGGGCGCATGTGCGTGTCCATTTTCGCATTCCGGGGGTGTAGCCACGTCTGGGAGGCCTGGGGCTTAGCTGCTGCGGCCCTTTGTGTGTGCTTGGGGGGTCCCCCGGGAACATTCTGGCCGCCCACTGGCCCGCAGGCCTCCCCCAACGGCGCTGTCCGCTCTCATTAGCTATAGCAAGGGCCTTGTTATCTCTCGGCCAAATGATTTTCCTGCCTGCTGGGGAGAAGAGGGGGTGTGGGCGAGGGCTGGGAAGAGCTGCCACTGTGTTACCCTCCTCAAGGCCCTGGAGTGGGTAGGGACTGGGAGGGGGTGCTGGGGACTCCTACCATGATCTGAGGCGCTGCTTCCTCCTCTTCCTCTCTTCTGGGCAACCTGGGGGGACAACAGAGTCACTCCAAGCATCTTGCTTTGGCCTGGCTCCCGTTTGCCCACTGTGGGGCTGGATGAGAGCGGGCATCACGGATGGGTCTGGGGGGTCCTGGAGCCCCATGAGCAAGCTGCTGGGTGTAGGTCTGTTGTGCATATTTTGCAGGGGGATTGTCAACAAACTCTCAAAAGAGTGTGTGACCCTCAAAAAGGGTAAGAGGGTCTTTTGATCAAACTGGTTTTCTCTTCCGCTATCTGATGCTACAGTTGGGAGCTGAGGCTTCTGTTCTCTTACTCTCCCAAACACCAGAGACTTAGAGCGGAGACTCAGGGCAAGTGTAGATCCATCCCCCCCCCCCCACTTTGTGCCTGGGGGGTTGTGCTGCTTTCAGTGAGTGTCAGTCTTACTGGGTCTTCCTTTAGGACCGAGATTCCAGAAGCCAACTGTGTGAGCAAGTTCCCCCACAAATCATTTCTCTAAGGTGGGCAAGACCTCAGCTTCTGCCCCTCTGAGGGTTGCAGCTGTCTGAGCTCCCGAAATACTCCTCTGGGACTCAGACCTCAAGCTGCCCAACCCAGATGCCCCTTGGAGACCTGGATGTCCATACCACAGGCTACCACCTTCACCGGGGACCAGGGGTCCAGCCCACCAGCTGCCGCCACCTGATACCCTCAGGACACAGCTGTGTCTTCAACTAGGACCCAAACAGGCATCTCGGCTGGTAAGCCCCCAGCCTCTGGCCAGTCAGCTGTCTCATCTCCTGGGATGGCCACTTGGGCCCCCGGTGACTCCTCCCCCAGCACCTCTCAAGGTCCAAGCCCTCACTCTGGTCAGCTTTAGGGGTCATGGGTTTCACTACCTCCTTTGCTTCCAGCTTCCCAATCTGTGGGTCATACTGCCCTGCTCCTGGGAAATTCAAATGTCCAGCCCCCACCCCCGCTGCTGCTCAGCCCCTTCTCCCAGCCTTCCTTCTTCCCTTCCCCGGTGACGCAGGGTGGGGGGGGTCATAGCTCTGGAGCCCCCCTCCTGCCCAATCTCAGCTTTCTCAGACAAGTCCAATTAGAGGCCAGTGGCAGGCGGCTCATTAGTTGTTGCAGCGGAGAGCCTGAAGGGGGGATGCAGGGGGAGGCATCACAGGAAACCACAGGCCCTAAGGCCAGGCCTGAGGAGGATAGGCCCAGACATCTCGTGCTTTATCTCTCCCCAGAGGTCTGCCGCTGAGCTTCCTAACAATCACAGGGCTGGGGCTCTGGACAGTAATGCTTACAGCACCCCTATCACAGGATTTGAACCCAGGCTGTCTGATTCCAGAGTCGCCGACTGTCTCTTAACTACCTGGGTATTCTCCCTGGGCCAGTCTGGGTTTCCTTCATTCCAGGATTCCTTGGAGGCCTTGGGAGAGGTGTGTTCAGTGACAGTGACCCAGTGACTGAGCTGTCCCATCAGCCAGACAACTGTCTTCTTGTCTAAGCGTCTCCTATAGGAGTACTGCTCCTATGGGACCCCATTCAAGCATCATGTCCCCGGGAAGCCTTCCCCCCAGTTGGCTCGAAGTGCCAGATGTCCTCCCAGAACCAGCTGGGTCAGAGTCTGTCTCCTTCTAGACCAGGAGGTGCTGAAGGCAGGGCTGGGGGTGGCTCATCCTCGTTCACAGGCCAAGGGTCACTTCGGGGGGGAGGGAATGAATGAATGAAGGAGTGAATGATGTGCAACTCCCCCCAGGGTTTTTCCAGTCTTTGTACAATGTCCAAGAATGTGGTGTCACCCCAAGCCAGGGGGATGGCTCTGGAAGGAACAAGCTTCTTACCACATTGATCGCTCCTTCCTTCCTCCCTGAAGGTGCGCTAGCTCTCCCTGCAAGTGTCTCTGTGGGAAAAGGAGAGGGTAAGTCTCCTGGGCTGTGAAAGCTGCAAGAATTTCCCACCTGCTTCTAAAACCTGCCCTCCTCTTGGGCCCCCCCCTGGGTGGGGGGGCCTGGCTCTACATTCCACCCCCAGGAGTAGAAGCCAGACTCCTTTCTCTTCAGCACCCAGGACTCCAGGTTCCCCAAACCTCTCACACTCCCACAAGCTTCTCTTACTCATGTGGACCTAAAGGAAGCCCAGCATTTCCTTCCTGCATCCCCTTCTCCTCCCAGGTTCCTGGTCTGGGGGCAGCAACCCCCTGCCCAGCTGTTCTCTCTTAGGACCCAGGTCCTAGTTTCTCCTCCCCTGCGGCCTCAGTCACCGACCTGACACTGTTTCCTACATACATCCCTGAGCTCCAGGCTTGTGCACCCACTGACCCCAGGTAGCTTCCTGGCCGTCCCTCAGGATCCCATCTCACTAGGCTGCAAGGTAAGTTGTTTTTTGTTTTTTGTTTTAAAGATTTTATTTATTTGTCAGAGAGACAGAATGAGCACGAGCAGAAGGAAGGGAAGAGGGAGAAGCAGACTCCCCGCTGAGCAGGGAGCCTGATGTGGGACTCGATCCAGGACCCTGGGATCATGACCTGGGCTGAAGGCAGAGGCCCAACCTACTAAGCCACCCAGGTGTCCCTGCAAGGTAAGTTTGATGTCTGTCTTCTCCCTTCCTAGCACCCCAGGCCCCCAGCCCCATCCCTCCTGCCCCACTTCTCTCTGCCCATCCCTCCTCCTCTATCCCAAGGCCCTGGCCTGTCTCAGGCTTTATCCTCTGGACTCTTTCCCCAGCCTCCTTCCTGGCCTCCCTGCCTCTAGTCAGTCCCCATGCTCTCCATATAGGCTCCCCCCTCCCCCACCCTCACCAGGGATCTTTCTACATTAAGAGCTAACCACATCCCCTCCCTGCCCTCAGCCATCCTGGGACTCCATGGAGAAAAGTACAATCTCCCTGATTGATTTACAGGTAATTCCTGTTGTGATCAGGCCCCATGACTCCCCAGCCACCTGCCACTCCCTCTGCTGCCCAACCATGTTCTATGCTTTTATGCCCCACATCCTCGTGTGGGTGCTTTCCCCTGCCAGGAAGGCTTCTCTCTTCTGACACCGCTCAACTTTTCTCTCTTCTCCAAAATAAACTCAAGTGTCAGTTTCCCAGTGACACCTCTCCAGTCTCCCACCTGACACAGGTCTTCCCTTTGCTGGGCTCCCTCAGGGCCTGGCCCCCACCTCTGCACACCCATCACTCTGCATGGGGATGGCCCTTTCGCACGATCTCCCTGCCAGGCCCCGAGCGGCTCCGCACTGTAGTTCTAGGACCCAGAGCTGGTAGCCTCCTGAGGCCTGGGTCAGTGCTCCTTTGGATGGGGTGTCGAGAGCTCCCAGAGGAATTCACTCTGACTCACACCTCCTCAGAAGGATGTGACTCTGCCATCCATAGGCTATGTGACTGGGAATGTGTGACCTCTCTGAGCCTCAGTTTCCCATGGGTAACAGGATGAGGGGGCGGATGCCTACCTTGCAGAGATACTGGGGGAGGTAAATGAAAAATCAGGGGCGCCTGGGTGGCTCAGTTGGTTAAGCTGTTAAGCATCTGACTCTTGGTTTTTCCTCAGGTCATGATCTCAGGGTGGTGAGATGAAGCCCCCTGTTGGCTCCGTGCTCAGTGTGGAGCCTGCTTCAGACGGTTTCTCCCTCTCCCTCTGCTTCTCCCCCAACTTGCGCTCACACGAGCTCTCTCGCTCTCTCAAATAAATAAACAAATCTTAAAAAAAGAAACCGATTAGCACAGGCATTGAAGGGAAACGCAAAAGCTTCTCTCAACCCAGGGAGAAAGTGAGCAAAGAAATGAGTTTCTCTTTTAAGAACGGTGAACAGTATAATTCTGAAGCAGTCTCATTTTCAGGCCAATGCAGTTACAGAGCTGTTAGCAATATTTCCTTAAAAAAAAAAAAACAGACAGAGAAAGAGACTTCTGGCACCAATAGATTAAAACCTCACTTTTCTGTTGTGGACATTGAAGATGAGTTGTCTCGGTTGTTTCGAAGGATGTGGAAATACTGCTCAGGTAATTACAGAAGTCATAAAACGACCACCATGGCTGAGTTCAAGATTTCCACATGGGCTTGCTAAGCTGTTCTTCAGGTGCCTCGGATCCCCAAAGTAAAAGCTTAATGTATCTTTACGGTGTCCGGAGGAACGATTCACTTCGTGGCTTCTCCCCCGCAGGACCACCGTAAACGCAGTGCTTCCTGGCAGTGCTTTCTCAATGACAAAACTGCCACTGCGCAGTTTGCATTTGCTTTGTTTGCTCTTGTCTACTCCCCTGGAGGGCCAGTCCCCAGAGGTCAGGGATGGTGTCCTGCCTGGCTCGGGCCTGTGTCCAGGAGGCCCTCAGTCAACGTTTGCCCATGGAATGGGCAGCAAGCTCGTGGCACATGGAGTTCCAGGCCCCTCTCCCAGCTCCTGGACTCTGGTGGTTTCGGAGCCCCACCCATGCTCACCAGTGTCCCAGCTGGGGCTTCAGGCAGAAACTCCACTTCCTCATCCGTCTCAATGATGACCTCCTCCCACCGCCACACTCCACAGAGAGGGCTGGAGAGAGCAGCAGCTGCCACTTCTTGTTTCTGGGAGAGGAGAAGCTGTTTCTGAGGTCAGGAGGGCCAGGTGAAGGTGGAAGATGGGTCAGAGATGGGGATGGACACATGCTGAGGCATGGGGTAGGAGGAGCTGGGGAGGGGTGCGGCGGGGGTGAGGCTGGGCTGGGGAGCAGGTGGAGGCAAGACCTGGGAAGGGTTTGGCAGAAGGACCAAGGATTGGGGTAGGAATGAGGTAAAAGTCTGAGATGGTCCTGGGGGGAGATGGGGTGGGTGAGAATCAGGGCTGTGTTAGAGCTGTGGCCAGCAGTGGGTAGGGATGTTCCCGAGGAGCCAGGCCTACCTGCCGAATGGCCTCGATCTCCACGCCCAGTGACGGGGGCAGCAGCCTGGTCCAGCCCACTCTTCTCGCCTGGGCCCCTTCCAGTAGCCTGGCCACATGGTCAGAAAGGGACGGCTCTCTCTGCGCCTGCCCATTACAGGTCAGTCCACCCACTCTGGGGTGGTTGCTCTGCCCACCTTGTGGCTGGAGGTTGGGGGCCCCCTGCCTTTGGGCTCCCCTCCTGCCTCCTTTACCCCTGATGTTCCACTCACTCATCTGGCCCCTGATGGGTCTGACTTAGCTGCTCCTCCAGATGTGAGATTTCCAGCCTCAGTTCCTGCAAAGGAGGGAGCGGGGGACCCCTGTCTTTCCGTTCCTCTCTATCTCCCGGCCTTGGGCTCCTCTTACAGTGAATTCCACTCCCCTGACTTCTCTGGGCTCCTCCAGACATATATTGCCAAGGGACAAAGGGAAGAAAGCAGTGACAGAAACTTAGGAAGCCAAAGAGAGACAGAGAGCAGCAGGAACAGAGAAGGTAAGCCAGCAGCCCGGAAAACTAAGAACAAGAAACATGGACGGACACAGACTCACAGAGAGGCAGACACGCGAGGGGTGGGAGACTCCTAACGATCAGGGACCAACAAAGGGTAGAGTCACTCCTGGAGACAGACAGACTAAATCAAAGAAAGGCAGACACACAGAGAGATGGGCAGGGGAAATGCATTGACAAGACCCCCACAGAGAATGAAAATGGACCGGAGGTGGAGATACACAGGGTTCGAGAGAGAGACACACAGAGAGAGAAAGAGAAAGAGAGAGAGAGACAGAGAGAGAGAGAGAGAGAAAGGAACAAAAGACAAGTGAAAAGGCCAGAGGCACACACACACACTCCACGAGATGGACAGGGGCAGAAAGAGGCAGCAAATTGCAGAGATGGCAGAAGAGCAGAGCCAGGCAGCGGGCCGAGGGCAGGAAGGCAGCAGGCTACCTGGGTGGTCGTTCTGTACTCCTCCAACGTCTTGGCCAGACTCTCCGCATGGCGAGTGCGCTGGGGAAGCCCAAAGCCCAGTAAGACGAGGCCCAGCTCCGCCAAGATGCAGAGGCAGGGGTAGGGGAGACGGGCAGTGTGAGCTTGAGGGAAGAGCTATGGCCCGAGGGAGAGCATCAGGTTTCTAGGTCCTGCAGGGACAGGCGTGCCAGGCCAGGGGAACCCTCTGACCCCTCTGGGCTGCTTATCCAGGGATAAGACCCAGACACTGGGGCAGGAGCACATGGAAGGCAAATGTCCCCTCGCCACCCCCAGGCCCCTCACCTCCGAGAGGACGGCATCTCGTTGGCAAATGAGGCGTTCACACTCATAGAGCTGCCGCTGCCGAGGAAGGAGTCCGTCCATCTGTCCGGCCTCCCAGGGCTGGCCTCAGCTGGCGCTGCCCTCCCCAGCCCACCCAACTCTCCCGAGCACCCCCTCCTCAACCTCCCGTGATGTCTCTGGACATCAGCCACCCAGAGAGGGATTCCAGCCGAGCTGCCTGGAGCCCTGGGAGCCTGACGGCTTGATGAAGTCCCCGCTCTCACTCGGCTGGAGCGGCTGAAATTGGTAGAAGTGACACTAGGAAGGGGTGGCACCTTCAAAACCTCCTTCTCCATGGCCAGCTCCTCACTTCTCCTTTTGACTCCATCCCGCTCAGCCAGCAGCTTCCCGTTCTGGAAGAAGGGACGACCGCTTCAGCCAACAGCGATGTCGGCGCCCCCAGCTGGCATTTCCTGATCACCTGACCAGCAACGACAAGCCTCGCGCTGGGCACGTTATGTATTTGGGTCCACTGAATCCCGCCACCCCTCCTACGAGATCTCAGCCGTGATTTCTCTGTGTGTCACGGGTGCTGGTCTGAGGAGACAGGACCCACTCCACGGGGCTCACAACGGTATCTGCGAGCACGTCTGAGCACCTTGCCCGTGTTCCCTCGTGTCTCCTCCCCCATCGTGCAGATAAAGGCAAGTGGGGCACAGAAAGGTTGAGCCCCGCACCCTCAGGCCCTACAGGAGGTAACTCATTGCAAACACACGCTACTATATGTTAATAAGCACAGGGCATTTGGAACAGTGCCTGGCACATACCAAACATTCAGGAAATACAAAATAAATATTTTAAAGATACTTTCAAAACTTCGCATTCTAAATGTTTTCACACACATGTGAGTAAAACTACCAGTATATTTGGTATACTCCCACTGCCCACCAGCCAGCTTCAATAATTATTTATATTTTCCTAGTTTCTATTCTCCAAGTTTTTTGTTTTGCCTTGTTTTGTTTGTTTAACAGATGACTCTAAACCAAACGCCAGGTAGCCTGTGATTTCTGCCTAGAACGACTCTGGCATTTTAATTTCCTACTTAAGGAATTGTTTACCAAACTCACAACACCATGATCACGCTTAACAAAAGTAATAATTCCTTATAATCTTATATCAAATTTGTGGATTTTTCTTTTCTTTTTTTCCATTTTGGTTGTCTCACAAAGGTCTTTTCACATTTAGTTTGTTTGTAGGAGGATCCAAACAAGGTTGACTGTGGCTTATGGTTGAAATGTCTCATTTCTTTTCTTCTGACAATGGTCGCCCACCTGTCCTAATCCAGGTACTTTTTGGGGCACGTCTTTTGGGGAATAAATCAAGTTATTTGTCCTGTAGAACTTGTGCATTCAGATCTGGCTTCCTGAGTTCTCATTCCCTCCACAGGACGTTCATCATATTTGTCCAACCTCTTCATTTCCTCGAAACTGGTGAGTAGATCCAGGACCCTGTCCAGGCTCCTGTTCAACTTTTTGGGGGAAGATTTCCCGGGTGCTGCTATGCATGTCACGTTGTGCCATGCGGGAAGAATGTCATGTCTGGTTGTTAATATTTTCATTGGCTTCACCTTCTGATTTTACAGAGGAAATTGATTAAGTGGAGGGGCTAAGAAACTTGGCCAAGGTCATTTGGTAAGTGAGTGGACTCACCAAATCTGACTCCCTCTGGGGTGAGACGCAGCCCCGGGTGAGACCGGGGAACAGCTTCTTCTCTGGCCTCAGAGAGTTCATTGCTAGAGGTGGGGACCGGTGCAGAAGCAGATGATAACAACTCAGGAGGCAGACTCTGATGAGGCCTAGGGCCTGGGCCCTGTGCAGCCTGGATGACGGGCTTTCTGAAGTGGCAGGGCTGGGCCACTCGGAGTCCTGCAGGGGGAGAATTATCCGAGAAAACAAGGGGGCCAGGAAAGGGGCAGCCCATGCCAGCCGTGAAATGGAATCTGACAATAAAATGGCCCCAAATCCAGTCGAGAGTTTCTAGGCACCAAAAACTTAGCAACTTGAGCTGACTTCGATGTGTAGCAGCCATGGGCAAAAGCATTTCAGGGCCGAGAGGCAGTTGGAGTTCCCTTGCCACGCCCCTCCTCCCCAGGCCCCTGGGGACACCAGGGCCAGTTCCGCCCTCTCTCCAGCTGGCTGGGCTCCAAGTCCTCCATCAGCCTTCCCTCCTTCTTGGTCTCCGAGGGCCTGGTCTGCCAGGTGAAGGGCAGAGGAAGGACAGGCCAGGAATGCTGTGTCAACATCTGTCCACCTGGTGGGGATTTGGAGGCTGGATTCTGGGCTGCCCAGCAGGGAACCTGGTTACTCAGCCTCTCCTGCCTTCTTCTGCAGTAACCCGAGCCCTGCTCTGAAGATTCTCTGTAGGAAAGCCGAGTATCTTGAGTGTCCCTTACACCAGCACTATTCTCCTGTAACTTGAGAACTCGATCTATAGATGCTCTGTAGGCTGCTCTGGGCAGGGGAAAGGTAGGGAGGGAGGCAACCAAGAATAGCTCCGGTTTATCGAGCGCCTAGGACGTCCCAGGCGCTGCTCAAGGCACTTGACCTGGCAGCAGGCCTTCTGCGCTGGGAGGAGGCAAAGATTGCTGGCTGCAATTCACCCTTCTGAGTCCTTCTGCTTTCGTTGGGGGTCCACTCTCCACATGGGCAGGCACGTCCTAGCCCCACTCTGGGGAGGTGAATAAGAGGAAGATTCAGGAGATCTCGGCAGATTCAGGAGAACTGACTGGTTAGCTAACCCAGCAGCCATTCTTGCCCCCTCTCACTTGCTCATCTCCCACTCCAGAGGCAGAGGAAGGTCAAATATTCTCCCAGCATCCCTTGCAGCTGGGGATGTCATGTGATCCAATTTCTGCCAGAGTGATGGAAGAGAGGTATGCTGGGATGGTGGGTATAGTGGGGGTGCTTTTCCTTCTGATGAAAGGAGAGCCATGGGAGGAGCATTAGCTGGGTCCACTTGCCCCTCTTTGTCCTGCTTTGAATAAGACCACGAGAGTGGAGCTGTTGCAGCCATCTGAGATCATGAGGCCATAGGCCAATGAACAAGCCCGAGTCACCAAACCAACACGGAGAACTTCAAAGTCTCTTGTTAAGGGAGTGAGTGTCCTTCGGATTGAAGCCACCATTTCCTCAGTGTTCTCTTCCTTGGAGCTCAAAGTGTTTTGGCCCATTCAGGTTGGAGTGCCCATACCAGGGAATGGTTTGGCTATAATCATATAATGTCACTTTGGCCAATAAGATATAAGAGGGAGGTTCTGCCATGGGGCTTTAGGGAAAATTTCTTCTCGTTCTTTCTTTCAAGATTTATTTAATTTGTCAGAGAGAGAGCATAAGCAGGTAGAGCGGCAGGCAGAGGCAGAGAGAGAAACAGGCTCCCTGCTGAGCAAGGAACCCAATATGAGACTCGATCCCAGGACCCTGGGTGGGATCATGACCCGAGCCAAAGGCAACAGCTTAACCAACTGAGCCACCCAGGTGTCCCATCTCCTTGTTCTTAAAAAGAGATGTTCTGGAAGAAAACAGTCACATCCTGCCTGAACCCCATGCCTCACACTATGGCAGCCATCCCATGGTGAGATTCCCATCGTCCCAGTGGACAGAATTTTCATGGAAGAGCCAGAGAACAATAGTGGAAAAATTCTGGATTTAAACATAAAACCCAGGGGTGCCTGGGTGCCTCAGTTTGTTGGGCATCTGCCTTTGGCTTGGGTCACGGTCTTGGGGTTCTAGGATTGAGTCCCGCATTGGGCTCCTTGCTCGGTGGAGAGCCTGCTTCTCCCTCTCCCTCTGCCTCTGCCTGCCGATCCCCCTGCTTGTGCTCTCTTTCACTATCAAATAAATAAACTCTCTTTTTATAAAAATAGTAAAAGCCATAATACAAAGAGATTTGGAGGGATCGGACAGAATCAGTATAATTGTCTGGACTGGGCAGAAATCCTTAGGGCAGGGGAGGGGTGGAGGAGGGTCAAAGAAGAGAGTAGAGGGAAAACAGGCCCTGGGCCAGCCCCAAGCCCCGGGTTAGCTGCGAGGGGTGGAGAGGAAGGTTGCAATTGAACTACACTCCCGCTGGGATGTCTGGGAATCCGAGAGGGAGCATTTCTCAGAACCAGCTCAGTCTCAGAACCAGCAAGGCCTGTGAGTAACAGAATGGAGATAGCTATGTGAGGACTGGAGGCAGAGAGGCCCAACAAGGCCCCTTGTGGCCACAAAGAGTCTCAGGAAATCAGCTAAGCCTCCTCTGTGGCCCTGGAAGGGTGTAGGGGGTGCTGAGGGAGTACCCCAGAGGCCCTCGTGTCTTGGGTGCTCCAGAGGGCCACCGGCAGCAGATGCAGTGAGAACTGGATGTCCAGAGACCAGGGCAATGCCAGCCTCCCATGGGACACCAGCATGTGGTGGTGACTAAGGCTGAGGACCAGATGGGATGACGAGCATCAATCTGAGCCACCCAGGTGGCTCACAGACGTTGAGGGAAGACGGCAGCCTCCTGGAGCACTGAGATGCCGTGTGGGTCTTCAGCCACTTAGGTGGCACCTTGCAGAGGGGTGGTGACGAGTTACATCTACTGATGAGTTTCAGTTTCCACCTAAAAAGGACTAGGTGGGCCCAGAGATACTAAGATCATGTCCTCTGTGTCAGACAGAGCGGGGCTCGAATCAGACAGGTGGTTGAACCGGGCCACTGCAGACACTGCGCTAGGCCCCCCACGGAGCGCTGTCATTTATTTCTAAGACAATCCTGCCAAACAGATAGTCTCCTCCCACTCTCAGAGAATAAAACAAAGGCTCGGGAAGGGGGAGTCACAGGCCTGAAGGTGGCCTGTCTTGTAAGAGGCAGAGATGGGATGTGAACTCAGGGCTGACTTCAAAGCCTGTGTTCTTTCCACCATAAAAAACGCAAACATGGGGACGCCTGGGTGGCTCAGTTGGTTAAGCGGCTGCCTTCGGCTCAGGTCATGATCCCAGCGTCCTGGGATCGAGTCCCACATCGGGCTCCTTGCTCGGCAGGGAGCCTGCTTCTCCCTCTGCCGCTGCCTGTGCTCGCTCTCTCTCTCTCTCTCTCTCTGACAAATAAATAAATTAAAACAAACAAACAAACAAAAAACCCCGCAAACATAAGAGCAACCGGGGTAAACTTTCAGCGAGCACTACCCATGGGTCCTGCCTTGTGCCTGAGACTACAAGCATCCCCATGTTTAAATCCCACACCACCCGACAAGAGAGATTCTGTTATTTTGGCCACTGCTACAGGTGAGGTACGGAGAGGAGATGGACCGAACCACGCTTATAGGCAATGCCAGCACGAGCCCAGGCAGTCCGCCCCATGCCCCACAGTCTTACCAACCAGGACACGCAGCACTGTGACCTTCAGAGACACTCGTAAATTACTGGGATTCTGGAATCTCCCTCTACAGACTGTCAGGGTATTTGGGTGCAGGCTGCTGGAGGTGTTTGGGGGCAGCAGGGGTAGGGTGGGAGATCCCTGGGACTGGGGAAAGGGTAGGGGTGGGCACTGGGCCTCAGCTCACCTCCTCCTGCAGAGTCTCCATCTCGGCCACCAGATGCTGCTGTTCCTTTTCCTGAAAGACCCCAGAGAGAGGACAAAGGCTTCTTTTTGGGCCTCCTTGCCTTCTCCCTTCTCCACCTGGGAACCCATCCTAGGTCTGGGTCATGGCGGAGCAAGGCTGGGAGAATGGGTCTGGGAGCCCTGATGGCTCCTGTTGTCTTCTCTGTCATGAGAGGGGTGGCAAATAGATCTGGACCCTGAGTCAGATCAAGCAGGACCTGGAGTCAGGGAGGAAGCCGGGGTAACCTCTGCCCCTTCCCATTCCACACTGTCAGGCTCTGTTGCTCGGACTCCAAGAAAGGGGGAAGGAAGAGGGCACCTCTGTACCCCTTGCCCAGAACCCACCGTCTGCCGGGCCTGGGCCAGGAGGCTGCGATTCTGCTCCTCCAGGCCCTTGGCCAGAGTCTTCAGGTCCTCCAGTTCCTCATCCACAGCCTTGGCACACTGCAGAGCCTGCTGGGTGCTGAGGGGGCCGCACATGGGGGAAACAGAGACCAGAGAGACAGAGCCACTCAGAGATTCGGAAGCAACAGAGAAATCCTGACAGGGACTGCGGGGTGGGGTGGGGCACAGAAACCCAGAGGGAAAAGCAGGGAAAGAGAACCTAGTGCAGGACAGAGACACCCAGTTTTTACCTAAAAAACTAAGGGGGTGGGACAGAAAGCTGGAAAGAGCAGGAGACTAAAATAAGGGGAACGTGACAGACACGAGAAAGACCACAGGGCAGGCATAGGCTGCAGATATGGAGACGCAGGAGAAGAGTAGAGAGGGGAGTCTGAACCCAAGAGGCTGAGAGACAAGAGCCAGGGAAACACAAAAGAGAAAGAGGAAGAGCAAGGGACAGTGCAGGGTGGAAGACAGGGCAGGAGGTGCAGGGAGAGCACGTGGAGAGCCCACCTGCGAAGCTGCTTGCGCAGGACCGCGATCTCCTCCCCGAGGCGCGTGGACCCCTCCTCGGCGGTCTCCAGGCTACGCTGGAGCTTGGCGTTCTCTCCCGCCAGCCTGCGGTTGCTGAGCTCCAGGTCCTCCAGGCTGCTCAGCAGGTCGGCGGTGGCGGGCCTGGGGTCAGGGAGGGGCTGGTCACCGGCCACAGCTCCCACCCACCTCCCTTTCCAGGTTGGGGCGGCGGTGGTGGGGAGACGAGGCTCTTCTGGAGAATGAGGAACAGGGGACAGACTGCCCTGCTCTCCCAGGCCTAGCAGCACAGCCGCCCCTACAACCCGTCCCTCACCCCCCCAGCCCCCCGAAGGACCCCGCCGAGCCCTATGGCAGGGAGGCTGGAGGGCATGGGTCGTGGGGAAGGTGTGTGTAGGGGGGCATAGGTACAGCTCAGCTCTGGGATCTTCGCCTCCAAAGCTCTCCAGGTTGGCTGGCTCCTCAGCTTCTGGGCATCCTGGAGGGAGACAGACGGAGGGTGGTGGGCTCCCTGGTGACCTTAGGTGTCAGGGAGCCCCAGGACTTGGGCTTGGCCTCCATTAGCCTCACCCTCACATTTGCCCTGGGTCATCTCATCTGCTCCCGGGGGTACGATTATATCCACCGTCTGAAAGGCCTCTTGCTCAACTGATACCCTGAGCTCAGGCTGGAACTCTCTCGAAGCCCTGAATTCATCACAGCACTGGGCAGCAGCATCTTAGCTACCCCCAAACCTGCTCCTCTTCCCGGTTTCCCTCCCACCCACTCACCTGGTCACTGGGCTGTCCTGGCTCCCTTGTACCTCCTCATCTCCACAGTCCCCCTGAGTCCAGGCCCCGATCTTCCTCCCTGAATCTGCTCCACGCTCCTCGCTGTCTCGGCCAGTCCTAGCTCAGGCTTCTCCCTCTCTTCCTGGACCCTCACCACAACCTCAGCCCCAGCCTCCTGGCCTCCAGCCTCCTTGTCATGTCCCTTCCCCCACCCAGAGGGGTGTTTCCCTTGTCCCTTGACCTTGCTGAAAGAGGTCCAAGGGAACATCAAGAAAGCTGTGATTATTATTATTTTGCTTTTGCTTTGTTTTTGTAAGGTACAACAGGAACACTTTTTTATGGATTACCTCGTATGTGTGAGGTCCTAGGGATAAAATGGGGGAAAGGATCAACTAATCAAACAACAGGACAGGGAACTGAATCAGATGGTCAGATTTCTCCAGAAGAGGAATGTGGGTCTGTGAGTGAGCCCGGACAGCCAGGGACCACAGCCCGGGGCATCCTCCGGCTTCGGGAGGTTTAGGGTTCGGAAGAGCATGGTGGGCAGGCACCTAGCGCATTCCAGGCTGAGCCAGGAGGCCCGAGGGAGCAGAGACTAGAGAGTAGGCAGGAACCCAGTGAGGCTGACAAAGAGAAGTAGGCAGGGCCTTGCAGGCCTCTAGGATAGGGCTGCAGTTAGGAAGAGGACTTGGAACCAGCCCCTGAAGAAAAAAAAACCCAAAGCTCAGGGAAGGTGGGGAGGCAACCCTGGAGGTGCCTAGAAAGCCAAACTCACAGCTCCAGGAGAGAGCAAATGTTCCAGGGGTCCCACCCAATGTCCCTGGCTCCCATCCCCAGGTGGGAAGTCCCTCCCACTGTCTGACCCTGCGCCTGCCTGCTTCATTCTATATATAGTAATCTCACCAGATGGCGGTTGCTGGGAGGTCAGGGCCCCCTTGAAGGCTGTCTCCTCTTCCAGCTCTAATCCCCTGTATCAAAGGGATGAGGCTTAGAACCCCCTGTAGCCACCCCCAATCCTGACCAGCCACGCGGGGGATTGCTGGTGGCGGGAGGAGGGGCCAGGTCAGGTGAGAGCAGGAGCACCGACAGCACCACGGTGGGGAGGAAGGTAAGGCCAGATGGCAAGAGCCCTGAGCCAGATGGAAAAGCAGGAGGGGCAAGGACTCGGTTTGGAGAAGGGATGGCTAAGGGCCTCTGTCAGCCCCCCAACTCCCCCACGTCTTCCCTTTCCAGCCCTTTTTACTTCTGCCTCCCCATCCTAGGAAATTTGTCTTCAGACCTTCCACCCCTTCCCCACAACCCCGTTTCTTCACTTTTCTCTCATCCTCCTTCAAACCACATTAGGTCCCTGTGCCCAAAGGATGCTGGCTGCAGTAGGCAGGTGTGAGGTTGGATCTTAGGAAGGACTTTCCGGGGGAGGGTTGGAGGTGCAGGGACCCACCCATCCAACTGACAGGCAGCGATCCAGTCCCTCATGACGGCCAAGAAGGTGTCCAAGTCCACAGTGGCCTGAGGGCCCTCCCCATTGGGGTCCAGGTTGCAGGCCAGTGTTTGGAGGCGTGCATCCTGGGGGTCCTGTCCCGTCACAGCCTCCAGGTACGACAGTACGTGGGTCACAGCCACAAGGCCTGGAGACAGAGCTTGCCGTGAGGGAGTCTGGGGCAGGTGGGGTAGGGGCAGGTGATGGCTTGAAAGCTGGGCTGGTGGCACCCCTGTACCACAGCTTAACCCAGACAGTTTGGGCAAGTCCTTCCCCTCTTCTGAGTCAACCTTTTTACCTGGAAATGGAGCCCAGCCATCGTCACTCACAGGGTGGAGCACGAGGACCTGCTGTACACCATCAGGCCCACAGTGGCTGCTCTTCCTCCCTCTCCCTAGGCCCTACCCTCTTCCATTAATGTCCTCACCCTGAATGGCCTCCATCCCTTTATCTACTTCCTTCCCGAAGCTTCCCACAATCACCCACCTCACCCTGCAGGCACTCCAAGAGCCCCTTCTCTACGGCTCCCCAGTTCCCAGCAGCCCCCTCTGTCCCTTATTACTCCTCCTGTCTCCCAGGCCCACTGCTGCCTGGCCCCCATCCTGCCCCTCCCCAACCTGTCCTCTGGGTGTCACAAGCTTCGAACATAGAGTTGAGTATTTGCTCCTCCAAGCTCAGCAGCGTCCCGAGGCTCCCCTCCTCCAACTGGTCCCAGAGGTACACTGGGGAGACAAGAGGGTCAGCCCCACCTGTGAGAAGAGGGCCAAGAAAGAGTGACCCTAGGTCCCGTGCTCCTGCAGAGGGGAGGGAATTTATTCTGAGCTACTTGGGAGTTGGGACTCATAGGGAACAGCAGGAAGCTTCGGGCAGGCGCAGACAGCAACTTAAGGGTCTCTGAGTGGCTTCCTCACTCTGCACCCTGATGTGGACCCCATCTTTCATGCCAGGAAGTCCCCCCCGCTGTCTAATCCTTTGTGTCCAAGCCACTCAGGAGCCCAGAGGACAAAGGCTCTGAGATCACTCTTTCCTCTTCTCTTCCCCTGCTGCCCAGGCTCTGCTCAGCGGGGGCTAAGAGCGGAGGAGGGCAAAGAAGAGAGGATTCTGGGAGGAGCTGAGGGTGAAGAGGGGCTCAGGAGCCAGGAACAATCCAATAAGGCGCGGGCAGCCTGGATCGATTCTGCCAGCTACATCTCCGGTCTCCCTGCCTACATGGGGCGGGGGAGGGGAGGCGGGTCTCTCCTACCTGAATCCCCAGGCCAGGCTGGCATCATTGGCGAGGGGGTGGGTGATCTAGGGAGGGCGGGCAGTGGGGGAGCAGTTAGGAGCTCAGAGCCCAGCCACACGACTGTGGGCATGTCAATTCTCCTTTCGGAGCCTCAGTTTCCCCACCAGTAAAATGGGCAGGTAGTGATCCTTTCCTACTTTACCAGGGCTGGGAGGGCTAGGTTTGTGTATGGGAACAGCCCTCCCGACATGAACACACAATGTGCGTGTCCCCGCAGCAGTTGGTTTACTGCTGTATCCACAGTGTCTGCATATAGTAAGCACTCAATAAATGCTCCAAGATACAGGAGATCCTCCATCCCAGGAGTCACTGGGACTGGAAGTGACCATCCAGACTCCCTGCCGTGCCCTTGAACAACTGGGTATAACGGCAGGCCCGGCACAGGCTGCGGGGTCTGACAGACCCAAGGGGAGGCCTGAGCAAGGAACATAGACTCTCTGAGCCACAGTTTCTTCTGGAAGATGGGGGTGTTCCCTCCCTCCTAGGGGAGAACTGAGATAAAATGTAGAAAGGCCCTGGGCCAAGGCCTGGCAGGTGGTGGAGGCTCAGTCACAGAACTGAATATTTATCTAGCAGTTAGTAGATGCCCCTCCTCTTCTGGGGCTTTTCTATGGACCATGGTAGCTGCTATTATTAGCCCCATGTTACAGATGAGGAGACTCAAGGCACAGAGAAGTTAGGAACTTGCCCCCGTCACCTATTTAACATATGAATGCTCTTTTTTTTTTTTAAGTATGGGCTCCGTGCCCAATGTGGGACTTGAACTCACGACCCTGATATCAAGAGTCACACAGTCTACTGACTGAACCATGCAGGAGCCCATGGGCCCTCTATCTAATGCCTTCTACTT
Organism: Mellivora capensis; assembly: GCA_004024625.1. Lineage (NCBI taxonomy): Eukaryota > Metazoa > Chordata > Mammalia > Carnivora > Mustelidae > Mellivora > Mellivora capensis. Next base: position 5,870 of record PISX010009849.1, on the reverse strand, counting down.
TCCGGGGTTCTTTGTAGAGAGCTAAAATTCAGCCCCCTCAGGTTTGAACGTTTGAACCCATGCTCTTAAAGAAGTGGAGAGGGGACCCACAGTTAGGGGACACCAGGGCCCCTACTGGGGCTTTATCTCTTCTTGCTGTACCCCCCCCCGGTTACCCAGGAGGACCGGGAGCCCCTCGAGCTCACTCCCCAGGGAGGCTCAGCAGAGCCGGAGTCAGCCCCAGACTGTATGGTGCAGGGGCTTCACATGGGTCCCTTCCTGGGGCCTCTCAGGAACATGTCACTGCTTCTCCTATTCTCTTTCCTTCATTTCCGTCCTCAGTGTCTGCACCTCTCTTTGTATGTCTCTGCCCTTCTCTAGTTTTTTCTCTGACTCCTCCTTTCCATCTTCCTCCCCACCCCTCTCTTTCCGGATCCCTGCCTCTCTATTTTCTTCCTCCTCATTTCTCCATCTCTGGGTTCTTTTCCCGTATCTTGGTGACTCTCCCTTCCCCAAGCCTCTTTCTCCTTCCTCCACTTCTCCGCTTCTCCCCCTCCCACCCCCAGCCTTCCTCTGTCTGTATCCATCTCTCCCTGGTCTGTCTTTCCTTTTCCTTCAGGAGCCTCCAGAGCTGGCTCAGCCCTCACCCACGGGAGCGGTGGCCGCACGCCCTCTGCTGGTGCCCACGAAGTTGCCATGTCAGTCACTCTATCCACCTGCCCTTGGGTCCTGACAACCAGGTGTCTGCCCTCCTGCCTTCCCCTCTGGAAAGCCTCCTGAGGCCAGAGTCCAGGCCTGTGGCCTTGAGAAAAGATGCAGGCTCTGCTGCTGGACACTGGGAGCCTCGAAAAAGCGGCCCTGCCTCTCCCCTAGGGCGGGAGCCTCCTCCCCCATCACAATGAGCTCTCCCACCTAGCAGGTGAATTTCAGAGAAGGCCACCCAGTGTCTCGTCTCCCTGCCTCTTCCTCCCAAAGCTGGTTTTCACGCGGCTTTGGTTTGCATCCATCCAAACAATCCAGGACTATAACTGAGCACCTACAAGTTGGACATTGTTTTAGGGCGGCCACTTGCCACATGCGGTTCTTGAGTATTTGAACTGTGGCGCGTGTGAATTGAGATGCTCTGTTACTGTAAACTACACACCAGGTCTTGAAGCCCTGGTAGGAAATCAAAAGACTATCTCCAATACATTCTCATGTTAATAACATGCTGAAAGGATACCATTTTGGATATGGTAAGTTAAATAAAAATCTATTGTTCCCATTTTGCCTGTTTCTTTTTTCTTCTAAATGTGGCTACTTGGGGCGCCTGGGTGGCTCAGTTGGTTGGGTGACCAGGTCTTGATTTCAGCTCCGGTCATGAACTCAGGGTCCTGGGATCAAGCCCCGTGTTGTGCTCTGTGCTCAGTGGGGAGTCTGTTTGCGGGTCTCTCTCCCTCTGCCCCAACCCCTCCACTCTCTTTCTCTCTCAAATAAATATATAATTTTTTTAAAATAAAAAAAAAAACCCTAAATGTGGTTACTAACAAAATTTAAAATTACATGTACGGCTGGCATGATGGACAGCACTGCTCTAGGGACTGGGAATACCAGAGTGAATAAAACAGACCCCACCTCATGGAACTCAAGTTCTAGTGGGAGAGACGGAGATGAAACAGACAAGCAGATGTCCGTGCTATGAAGAGAGGCAGGAGACGGGAGAGAATGTGAAAGTAAGCTTTTTGAAGGAAGCAGAGATCTGAATGGAGTGAGGGCCGAGCTGGCAGGTTGTTAGGGAAGGGTGCTTTGAGCAGAGGTTTCTGCTGTAGCTGCCCCAGAGCCAGTGAGATACACAGTGTCCAGACAGATGGGACACAGCAGGTCCTTCAATGACAGCTCGCTCCCCTACTCCCATCCTGTGCCAAGGTAGAGGCTCAGACACCCAAGCCACCTCTCCCAGGTCCCCAAGGCACAAGCTGGCACCTGCTCCCCCACTGCTCCCTTCTCATCCTCCCACGGGGCAAATAGAAGGCCAAGCCACCTACTTTTTGCAGCGGGGCCACCCGCCCGACTCTCTGGCACATCCATGGGCCACCCTGGTCGTTCTGCAGCTGCTGGAGAAGCTAACAGCCTGCCTCCATCACCGGGAGGGTCCGACAAAGGCTCCCGGACTCTGAGAGCTCCTGGAAGGACAAACGGGAATGGCCTCCTCAGACCAGCCACCCTGCCCCACCTGTGTCCCAGGCCGCTCTGGGTTCTCAGAACCTGTTTGCCCACCCCTGCTGCGACCAGAGCAGCTCCCGCTCAGAACTGTTTTATGGATTGGAGGTGTGGGCCAGTTCTGGGCCAGGTCCCATCCTCTCCCCCTGGACCCTCATCCCATCCTCCTCCCTCGCCTCCCAGTCTCGAGGATCTCCCCTTCAGTCCATCCGTGCTGGGTCCCAGAGCTGACCTGCCCCTCCCTTGCTTAGTGTTCTCCCATGGCTCCCCAGCACCCCAGGGACTGAGCCTAGACCCTGGATCCGGCATCGAAGGCCCTGCATGGCCTGGCTCTGCCTGCCTCCGCACCCCAAATCACTCTTGCAGTTCCAGGAGCTCTGAACTACATGCCCTCTCCCAAACTGGCCTGGCTGTTCCCACCTCTAGGTCTCTGCCTGGGATCCTCCTCTTAGCCCTTCCAGTCTTGGCTCACATGTCCTCTCCTCTGGAAAAATGTTTCTGAATGAGCTGCTATCCCTGGGCTCCCACACCGCCCTGGGTGACAGACATTCTGCTGTTATCAGCCTGTATTTGGAACTGTTGGCCTCTTGTGTGAGTTTGACCCCATCTTTCTCCTACTCCAACTCCTGCCATGGATCCCTGGTGCCCTCGGGACTAAGTCCCAGCCCCTCTGGCTCCTGTGGGTCAAAGCGCTCCCTGCAATTCCTTGACTCATTTTGTCACTATTCTCCCCATTGGCTGACCTCCAGGTCCCTCACACTCATCACAGCCCTGGGAACTCTGCATCTTTCCACGGTCTTCCCAGGCCCAAATCACATCACACACACCACCCTCACCTGTGGCCACTTCCCTGGCTCACAGCCTCCTTGGGGAGTCTTCCCTGAGCCCCTGGACCAGTTAGGGACTCCCTCCTCTGTGCTCTGACAATAACATGTCCTGCCTCCCTTATAACCAGGTTGACTGGTTGTCCAGGATGACTTACTGTCCCAAGGGTGAGATAATTACACTGGACAACAGTGCCCACTGGAGCTGAACTGGGCACCCTGCAGCACATGGTCAACACAGGGTCACCTGGGGCCTGTCTGTCCTCACCCCACCTGCTCGTCACCCCTTCCCTCACCAAGTCCTCCCCCGACCCTGATCTCCCTGGCACCTGCTGGGTCCACACTTCTTGGCAGCTTTTAGAATGTCCTAGAAAAAGCGGCCTTTTGGGGCGCCTGGGTGGCTCAGTGGGTTAAAGCCTCTGCCTTTGGCTCAGGTCATGGTCCCAGAGTCCTAGGATCGAGCCCCGAATCGGGCTCTCTGCTCAGCGGGGAGCCTGTTTCCTCCTCTCTCTACCTGCCTCTCTGCCTACTTGTGATCTCTCTCTCTGTCAAACAAATAAATAAAATCTTTAAAAAAAAAAAAGAAAAAGAAAAAGTGGCCTTTGAAGGGAGACGGGTCCGGGGTTTGGACAATGGGTGATGGCTGTGGGGGCACCAGTGAGGGTGGGTCAGGCACTGGGAGCCCCCAGGAGTCCCAGGGACAGGGACTGGAGGGTAAACTCCTGGTGAGGGAGTGAGGGAGGGTCTTTGACAGGCAGGTTCGAGCAGGAGGGGGCTACAGGCAGGACTTAAGGGGGTCTGGATCCTAAAGGGGTCTCTGACCAGGTTTCTGGGGTGTTCCTGGATTTCTGGGGTGTCTGGCTGGATTTCAGAGGTCTCTTGAGAGGATCCAGGAGGGGACTATGACAGGAGTTTTGGCGGGTTTGACGAGACTTCTGGGGCTCTCCGAGAGGACTTCGGGGGAGGGAAGGGAGCGTTAACAGGATTTTGGGGGGGTAGTCTGGCAGGTTCTGAGGGAGAAATCTGACACAACTTCGAGAAGGTTCTGACAAGATTTCAGGGGTCATCTACGGACTTCTTGATGAGTCCTTTTCAGTATTTCTGAGGGTATCTGGTCGGGATTTCAGGAAGATTTTAACAAGATTTGGAAGGCCTTGATACTGGGGACGCTCCCCCATGTTGAGGGGGCTCTTAACAGGGTTTCTCTGGAGAGCCTCGCCACAGCCAGGGCGTACCTGGGCCCGCGTCCCAGTCCCGGGACACCGCGGGGAAGCACGACTGACCAACGGCAGTTGCGGGAAAAGAAGACGCACGTGCTCCGTTCCCGCCGGGAAAAGACCGGAGAGTGCGGGGCGGGACCGAGAGCGCGCGCGGCCTCTAAACCCCGCCCTACCTGGGCTCCTCCCCGCGACGCAGGCGCGCCCCGGGGGAAGGCTCGCTCTAGTCTTGTCGGTTACCTGCCACCACGAGGCCGCGCATGCGTAGGGCAACCAGGTCGCACACCTCGCCTAGTGGAGCGGGCGCATGCGTATTGGCCGAGCGCGCCAAGGCTGGAGGAACCTGGACTGGTGCGGGACGTGAGGGGCGTCCGCGTCCCGTGTGCTGGGGTCTTCTCTCCCGCCTCAAGCTTGGGTGCAGTGGGCCCCACCAAGGGAAATTTGGATTGAGAGACCCCTTGTCCATCCCCCACTTCTTATCAGTTACTAAGGCATGCCCTTTCTGCCGTTTCTTCCGTACCAGGTCACCGTCACAATGATGTCCTACCCTCTCTTGCTCTATTACTCCCACGCCCTCTGTGGCTCTGGTCCCGGAAAGATTCTTTGTCAAACCGTTTCAATCATTCCTTATAAGAGAGAGTGGGGGTAGAGAAGTTTTTTTCCAGGCTAGAGAAGAGAATTAATCCAAAATCGACTCCCAAGAATAGGGATTTGGGGGGCGCCTGGGTGGCTCAGTGGGTTAAAGCCTCTGCCTTCGGCTCAGGTCATGATATCAGGGTCCTGGTATCTGAGCCCCTCATCCAGCAGGGAGCCTGCTTATCATCCGCTCCCCCCCCCCCCCGTCTCTCTGCCTACTTGTGATCTCTGTCTGTCAAATAAATAAATAAAATCTTAAAAAAAAAAAATAGGAATTTGGGTTACAAGATGTCCCATATGCTCTGCCTTTCTGCTAGCAGAGACACAGAAAAGGAGTCCTGTATCCTCCCATTCACGCCACCATCATTCATTCAGTTTTCACTTCCTCAGAGAGACCTTTCCCTGCCACACTGCATTAGGCCCCCATCTCACTAACCACTTACTATTTCTTAGTGGTCCTGATGGGGTGTCTCACAATGTGACATATTGTATATCTGTACTAACACCCCCACTGGAATGTGAGCCATATGCAGTAAGAAGCTGCTTTGGGGCTAGAACATGTCTGGCTCAGTGTGAGTGCTCAAAAAAAAAAAAAAAAAAAAAAGTTGAATGAATGAGTGAACCAATGGATGGAATCCAAACTGCTTAACTCCTGGGCAGTACAGACTTTATGACAAGGCTATGGGCCTGGCCTGGAGGCAAACGTTCTTGGGTTTGAATTTTGGCTCCATCTCTTCCTTGGCACAATGGCTTACTTTCTCTGAGCCTCGGGTTTCTTCCCAGAAATGGAGCTAGTAATTGCTTCTTAGGTTACCTTGAGGAATTAAGGTGGTAATCGCTGCTAATTGTTATTATTATGGCTGTTAGATGGTGACTTGTCATAAGGCCTGGGAAAGAACCTGTTTGACAGGTGATGTGATCAGTGGTTAAAAGTGTGAGATATAGGGACGCCTGGGTGGCTCAGTTGGTTGGACGACTGCCTTCGGCTCAGGTCATGATCCCGGAGACCCGGGAT